>PVJX010000189.1:187191-248430 GCA_004027295.1 Dolichotis patagonum | reverse complement strand
CTGACCTCTAATTTGTGATGATCCTCCTGCCTCATCCTCCCTAGTGCTGGGATTATAGGTGTGTGCCACCAGCCTGTATTGAATTTCAAGGCTTCTTTCTCCAAGAGCTTTGATTACTGTAAGCATAGTAAAAATGTGGCTTATCTTCTGTGCCTACAGCCAGGAAGAGCCTCTACACCTTTGCAGGAACCTATGAGCTGTCCCTGTAGCATCCATCTGTCTATATTTCCTTTTGTTATGGTTACTTTTTTTACCTAGAGTTTTTGAAAATTACTCCATACCATAATATCTCAACTTTCAGGAAAACACAAGTTACATATTTTTTATGTTATTATGAGAAATTTTATTTGCTTACATTAACAGTATTTAAAACTTATTTCCATCTTGTTGTAAAAGAATGGATCTTGGATTTTAGGAAAGTGCACATGCATGCTATTCAGGGGCAGGGTGGAAACTTCACATTTCCTTAATACTTTGCTTTTGTTATTGACAGAGATAAAAGCAATTCATTGTCCTTATTTTCAAAACTTGTTTTGGAAATATTTTTATACAGCGCTTGAAAACACATTCACTCTGTAGCTTTCTTTTTGGATCTTGGGGGAGTTAGCACTGTTACCTGTGTTAGATATTTGAGATAGTGAGGGTAAGATCACTTTTGATTGTGTTGGTTTTTCAAATATTTTATAGTGAAAATTTGTGTCTTGAGCTCTTTTTTCTAATTGGAGGTTTTCCAAACAAAATTTTCATCTTAAGCTACTAAGTGTAAAACTGATAAAAAGCAGTCTGTTTGTCTGTTTTATAAATGTACTACATTTTAAAGAATGTCAGAATGTAAGTTAATTTTGATAAATACGGAGAGTTAACCTGTGCTCAGAGAAATCTACATCATTTTTGTGTTTTGCTTTAGTTATACAAAATGAGCAAATTCTGAGTTGCATAGAAAAATATATGCAAATATAATATTTTAAAAATAATTTTAAAAAATACTTTGGCTAGCAACAATAGTAAAGTTTACTAACACTTTTGAGTACTGAGTATTAGAGCCCGCACTCCCTTTCTTGCAGTACTGGAGGTTGATACCAGAAAACACTGAGCTATATCATCAGTCCTTTTAAATTTTTTTAAAAAGTTTGAGATAGGATCTCGCTGAACTGCCGAGGCTGACTTCAAATTTGTAATACCCTACCTCAGCCTCACAAGTAGCTGGGATTACATGCGTGAACCATGTGGGCCTAGTCCATTCTCGACCCTTGTTAAGAGCTTTTATATGTATTATTTCCACAATTCTTATGTTGAAGGTAATTACGTTTATTTGTTTTATAAATAAAATAATCTGAAGCGTGGTGAATTAAATAACTAATACAGAACTCACAGAGAGTAACAAGTTGGGCCCAAATCTGGTGCTCTTAACCACTGAGCTTATTTGTATTGCTTTAACTTCTCAGGCAATCTGATTTAGAAGCTTTAAAATGAAGTAGGAAGAAATTTTAATATTCAAATAGTATCATCAGTATTTCCTTATTCATAGTTGTTTAGTTTGGATTGATGGCTTAGTACTTTCTCAGTTCATTTACATTTTCATTGTGTTTTAGAAAATACTATTTGTCATGAAAAAAACCTCATTGCCCACTTCTTTCTATACATCTGTCTATCAGCCAGAGTTACTAGAAGTGTTTACAGTAGAGTTTTCTTTTGGATAACCAAGAAATTTCACAGATAGTAGAGATTCTGGAACTCACTATTGTAATTACAAGTAACTGTGAAACTTGAAATGTGAAGACCATGCCTTAATAACATTCATAGTTTGAATCATGTTGGAATCTTTTTAACATCTCATGTTTATCTGTTGAGCATGCCATGATACTTCTACCACACTTAGTAGCTTTTGGGAGACCCACTTTTTTTTTTTTTTTTTGCAGTTTTTCCTGTTGTTTTCTTACCACCAAAACTATACAGCTCTCATTATGTTTTGACCAGTTTACTTGAGGCATGCTAAAAAGTGACTTAAATACTAAAGAATTTTTCATATTCCACAGATAGATAGAAGTGGCAAGAAAAGTCTTATTTTTGGTTCTGCACAAAGTAAGTTAGTCTGGTTGGTGTGATTACCTGTAGATTGCCTCCATTGTATCAAAATGCTCATATATATATTATTGATGTGTATCTTTGTTATTGCATTAAGAATAATTGTACATTTAAAGAATGAAAGAAACATGTGATTGCAAAATCCTGGAAACCTTCTGTTTTGTGGGTATAGTTTTGAAACTTCGATCTCGGCCGGGAATTTAGCTCAATGTCTTAAGCGCCTGCCTGGCAAGCGTGAGGTCATGAGTTCGATCCCCGGTTCCAAAAAAAAAAAAAAACTTCGATCCCGTCTCAAGTCTAGTCATTCTGCAGATTCAGGGAGGATGAGGTCTTTAGAAATGATGCAGGATCTCTGTCCAAAGTTAGCTTGATGGAGAATGTGTTCGTATGGAAGTAAGTTGCATTATCAGCCACAGCATGAGTTTGGCTATGTGAATTTTAGTAATTAAGAATGATTAAAAAGTAGGTGTTGTGGAGCATGGCTATAATCCCAGGACATTAGAGGCAGGATGATAACAAGTTCCAGTTCAACTTGGGTAATTTATAGTTTGTTTGTTTGTTTGTTTTTTGGTACCAGGGATTGAACTCACTACCTCTCGCTTGCCAGGCAGGAGCTGTGCCATTGAGCTATATCCCCAGTTTCACTTGGACAATTTAGTGAGCCTTTGTCTCAAAGTAAAAAGGACTGGGGATATAGCTCAGTGTGAAGGCTTTGGGTTCAATTCCCAGTACACCCCTTGTCCTCTATAAAGAATGATTTAACAGCTAGATTCCTTGAAATAATGCCTTATTTTCTTCCAATTCCATAAAACAGTATTGTGTCCTGTTATTGAGCATTAAAAGACATTGTTTAACATGTGTGGCTGTACTCAGTAATACCGGGCATGAGTGGAAACTGTCTTCTTTTAGCAGAAAATCTTTCAGAGTTTGTTTCAGGAACTGGAGCCTAAGACCATTAAGTCAAAGCCCTCCGTCACACAGGGCAGCATAAATGGTGTTGGAATGGAAATCTGATGTTCGGGTACAGGATTTTAATTTATGTATAGTATTGAGGAGTCTCCTTATCTTCTGTGGAGTTAAAGGGTATTGATCAGAAATAAAATACTACTTTGTGGGTAAATAAAGCCTTGCTTGCTTTTGCTGTCTTCTTCCTGCAATACATTGTTTTTCCTGTGATGCCCGTCTCCCATGTGCCACTCTGTCTTGGAGCCAGCCAACTATGGACCAAAACCTCTGATAACATCCATGAAACCAAATAAACTTTTCCTCCTTTGACTTTGGGTGTCAGGTATGTTGTCTTAACAATGGAAAACGTAAATAACACAGAATTTGGTACCAGACAAGTGGAGTTGTTGCTGTGATTGTGTCTGGCCTTCTTGTTTAGGAACCTTCAGAGCTGTCTTATGGGAAGGGGAAGAGATAGGTAAGATTTGGAGATACTGGCTGGAAAAGTAGAGCCAGAACATCTAAGGCTGCATTTGACGGGAGGTTCTGGTTATAGCTCAGAAGACCAAAATGCTGATAGAAATTCTGCTGGTAAAGACTAGGCTCAGAAAGTTTCTGATGAGAAGAAGGACTGCATTGGTTGTTGGACTGTAAACAATGTGTGTTATGGGTTGGTAAAAAGTTTGTCTGCATTTTGCTCATTTCCAGAGACTTTGCCTGAGACCGAGATTAAGAGTCATGGACTAATTAATTAATCTGACAGAAGAAATTTCAAGGCATTCTGACGTTGAGGTAGTAGCATGGCTACTTTGGTGGCTTTTAGCCAGATCTTTGTTGAGAGTCAAGAGCAAAGAGCCTAGCAGAATGATTTAAAACATTTAAAATTTGAACAGAAAGGAAACTCTAGGAAAGTTGCACCCTGCAAAAATGGACAGAGGGGAAATTGGTCGTTAAGAAAACTACCAAGGAAAAAGCAGGTATTTCAGATGATGGTAGAAAAGATGGCCTGAGAACATTACAAGAATCAACAGGATTCCAGCCTCTGCAGCCTCAAAATGGCAGCAGCCTGGGGAAGTTGTTTCTCAGTAGTATTTGGTTCATAGGCACTGGATCCCCTACAGCCAACAGAGAAGAAAAACTAGATACTGCTCCAGCTGGCAGCAGACCTTGGCATCATCCATGTGGTGATGGTTTTGGGTGCATGCAGAATGTAAAAATTGTGGGGGTCAGGAAGGTTTCCACTCAGACTTCAGAAAAAGACCTGGGAGGCCAGGCAGTGTGCCCCTGAGAGGACAGTGGGTGAAGCTGTGAGTGTAAGATGCAGTGGAGAGCCCAGAAATTTGGAGAAGTCAGAAACATGGATGATCTGAGGAAGACTCCAAGGAGGGAGTAGAGCTAACCCCCAGAGACAAGCCATGGGAGCTATAACCACAGGCTGTGCCATCAGGGCGGAGCCACCCAAGCCCTTTGGAGTTCACAACTTACCACAGATTTCTGGGGATGCTGGAATTGGAATTGTAGTAGTTAATGTTTGCCCTACTGGATTTTGGTCTCACTTGGTTCCCATTCCTTGCTATCCCTGTTTGTAACTTTCGGAATGGAAATGTTTATCTTGTGCCATTGAATGTTGGAATTGTTTGACTTTCATTTTATTTGTACAGGGGCTCCCAGCTTTCAGTTCGCCTTAAATCGCAGAGAGATTTGGGACTTGACCTTTTTAGCAATGCCAAAACTGTTAGGACTTTGGCAACTCTTAGAGATGAACTAAAATGCCTTTTGCATAAGGGAATGAGTATGAGTCTTCTGGGGGGACAGGGACAGAATATTCTGGTTTGTGTCTAAATGTCCTCCAAAAGCTTTATGTGGTATTAGGTAGGGCTTTTTAAGAGGTGGCTGGAGCTAAAGTGTGTGACACTGGAGCCGGATTTACGGTGCAATGGAAGAGTATATGCTGTATAAATCTATATGAATGTATGTGTGAGACTAAATCAGTGGTAGTGTCTTAAGGTTGATGAGTGCAATTGATGGGAAAAGGGTAAAAGGAAAGTCTGTCTCTCTTAAGTGGTAGTGGGACTTGACCCCAGGGGCCATCTGGTTGAGGGGCCAGTATTTGAGACAACTTCCTGTGTGCTGTGCCACTATACTCAGGTTCCAGGACTGTGTCTAGATTGGTGTCAGGGTTAAATGGGTACATATATTTGTCAAAATTCATCAAATGACCTTGCAACATGTATTTTTTATTATATGTACTCCTAACTAGCAGTTATGGATCCGACACCCTAATGAGGAAGGTTTTATTAATTTCATTTTGATGAAAGGAAATTCAGAGAATGTAAGTAAGTTGTCCTAAGTGAGAAAGTGAGTCCAAGGATCTGTTTGATTACAAAGCCAGTGAGCTTAATATTTGGGTATGTATGTTTAATGAACTATTGTTTTCTTAGAACATATGTTTATTAGGTAACTTAAGATCATCATCATAAATATTACTTATACTGAGATATAGTCTTGTTTTGTCATGAGCTGAATGAATTTAATCTTTACTGAATTCTGTTTTGTAATATTGCTCTCTTCCTGGACTGGTAGGTGACACTTGATACCACTTTAATTGTTTTCTTTCCTACCTTTTCCTCTTCTAGTATGCTATAGGCTGTACACTGAATGTAACAATGATTTTTATATAAATGAAGATATTATTAAAGACCTGAGAGGTTCTCTTTTCAGCATAATATATGATCTTTGGTTCAGGAACCTTCTCATTTATTTTGGCTGCTCAGAGTCAGAAAGTGCACCCTTTCCTCACCTTCCTTTTACCCTCTGGAATTTGGTGGTACTCCAGGCAGAAACAAGATGAAACCATAGGCGAAAGACAGTTTTTGTTTTGTTTCTGTAATGACTAAAAGCTAATACTTAAGCAGTAGGCTCATTGTTTACTAAGCAGATTGGTGTGGCTCAGTAGGTTCTAAGCCTAATACCAGTCAAAGTGTAAGTCACCAATTGCTTACCAGATACTAGACCTGGGATGGAGAATTGTAACGTGCATTCTACTACAGTGACAGGGATTACTTTCAGTTACACTGACATGTGTAAGGGGAACACTTTATTATTTCTACTTCTTTTAAATCCATTTTATTTATAGGTAAAAAGAAAAGAAAGAAAAGAAGAAGAAGAAAAATAAACCTACAAGAACACTTTAAAGTACATCAGTCGGGGTAACAATGGTATATACATTGCGCATTGTCATCCCTAAATCATTCATCCAGAGCACAAGACAGCTGCCTTCAATTGTCAGAATAATACCAGCACAGATCTGTCTCTTCAGTGAGCTCAGAGAAATCAGTATAACCATGTTAACTATTTTTTATATACATATACATACACATACATGTTTTTTCTTTCAGCTTGTCCCACAAATGAAACAAGATGATGTTTACGCGTGTCTTATTAATTTCACTAATGAGTATGGTCTCAAGGTGCATCCATTTACCTATGAAAGTGTCCAGTTTATCATTCTTTATGGCTGAGTGGTACTCCATTGTATAAAAATACCACATCTTTTTTATCTATGCCTCAGTCAATGGGAATTTAGGTTTCCAAGATCTGGCTATTACAAACTGTGCTGCTATAAATACAGGTGCACATATATCGCTGTGGTATGATGTTTTTAATTCTTTTGGGAAGATACCCAGAAGGGGAATAGCTGGGTTGACTGGGACTTGTAATACTAAGTTTTTGAGGAATTTCCACACTGATTTCCACAGTGGTTGCACAGTCAGTATTCGAGAAGCGTTTCTTTTCCCTCACAGCCCCTCTAGCGTTTGTTACTGTTGGATTTCTTGGTGATAGCCATTCTTTATAGAGTAAGGTAGAATCTCAATATTATTCTAACTTGCATTTCTCTGGACCCCCTACTACCTGACTGCATAATGGATATCTTTACCTTATGACACATAGAGAGCACGAACTTAACTCATTTATTTAAAACTTAGCTTATTACTTATGTAAGCCAATCAACCTTTCCACCTGCACTAATGGTAGTATGACCTATTACAAGGGTAAATGCCGGAAGTCTTGGAGTTAGCATACATTTATCTTTGAATTTTGCCCAGCACTTCTTATCAATCACTAGATTTTAATATTCTGCTTCCAAAATAGCACTATAATATGTTACCTTTCGCTTCTCACTGTCATAATTTAGGCCGTCACATTTTTGTTCTGCTGCGTTGGGGTCCTAACTGGTATGCCTATTTCTAGTCTCATATCTCACTATTTTAGCCTGCACACTGAAATCAATTTGACTTTTGAAAACATAAATTTCAGCATTTGACTGTTTTCATTTCTGCTGTTGCCTTTATTTTTTTATTTTAAAGGAGGCAAAATTAAATACAACAAAACAGAACAGAACGGGACATAAGAAAGCATAAATTTCAAAGCTAGACAACCAGAGATCTTTACTATCTATCATACTGTCCCTTGTTTTCTTCCAAATAGTTGTCCATATCTTTGCTTACTGAGAGTTTATACTAAATAACATAGCAATCTGTTCACAAGATGTCCAGTTTGCTGGCTCCCACTTAATAAGCGGTGGGGAGGGGATGATACAGGGTAGGGGACAGGACGACATGAGATGTTTGATTCTCAGCCTGCGCTGGCAGGCTCACAGCCAACCCCCAGAGAGGGGAGGAGCTTCTTGTTCTCCCGTCATCTTGAATCAGCCGCATAGTGCAGGTCCCGACACGCCAGGGTCTCTCTCCTGTGGGCTTCCTAAAGTCCGCCATACTCACCTGCTATTTCTTTCTGATGAATTGACCATTACATTTCCAAAGTTCTGAAATGGCCAATAGACCACAGAAAGAGTTCTCTTTAGGCTCCTGTTTGAAACCAGCAGCTACAGCAATCTGCTGGCCTTGCTTCAGGTCCACTGCTGTTGCCTTTAAAACAAAGCCCATTTTCCTTAACATGGCATTTGTAGGACCTGGTCTTGATTTTCAAGGTTTTGCCTATATTCCCACTTCATCTCTGGCCATGTCTGGTTCCAGAGTTGTGCTATGCTGACTTCCTCTCTATATTAGGTCCTTTTTTTTTTCCTGGCCTTAATACGTTTATTTATTTGTTTTTTCTGCCTGACATGCTTTATCTTTCTCTGTCCACACAGCAAGATTCAGGGTACAGTCTAATTTTGATCAGAGCCATAGGAAGTTAAATGCGGTCTCCTCTTGTTTTTCTGTGTTATGTGTTCACCCCCCCCTTCTATTTGTTTGTCTTTTGGGTAGTTAAACTTGCCCCACCCAATATATAGAACTGTAATGCACCTTCTCAAAACCACCTGAAACAGGAATTATGTACCATTCTTATTTTCTTGAAAATAGTGCCTAACATGGTAATGTTTAATAAACATTTCTTAACTAGATAAAGTAATGAAAGAATAAAAGAATGTTCACATGCTGAAAAATGGGAATAGGGTTTAACGTTAAGGAAAAAGCTCAGAATTTGAAGTTATAAGAATTCATTTCTATCACTGTCTTTAAGTATCTATATCATTTTAGATAAGTTGTTTCACTTCTCTGAGCTTCATTTTTGCAAAATGGAGGTGCTAGTAGTAGTAGGAGTTGTAGCTACAAGTGTAGTAAAAAACGTGCTTTTTAAGTGATAGATACCCTACAAATTCTAATTAATATTGTTACAGTGTTAAAAAGAACCCTGTGTATACAAGCCACATATGAGTAATGCACTGTCTTCACTGAAGTAAGAAGAGATTTACTTAAAACTTTGGGTGGATAGACCCATCAATTACAAGATTAGTCCTCTTGGTTTTGGGATAATTTGGTTGCATTATTGAGCCAGTGCTGAAGTGTTACATTGTTTCATCACATGTTCAGATACCGAAGATAGGTCAGGGTGAGTCAGTTCTAGAAAACAGCCTTCCTTGGAAGTCATCCATAATGCTTATGGTCTATGATGTGAAATTTCCAGGATGATGACCCATGCAGATGTTACCAGAGTTCTGTGTTATTTTCTAATGTGGTTTGACTTTTCTAACTATTGTTGGTGATGAACTTGTATACTACTAGCCCACCCTGTTTTCTCTACAAAGATATATATTTAGAACAATGATGACTAACATGTTTTCAAGAAATGCTACCGTAACCTTTAAGTCTGATGGGTAGATTGTTTTAAATTTGAGCTTTGTCTATTGCATATGGATGACTGACTTCTTACCAAATGAATCACATTATAAATATGCACAAACTTTTATAAACACATTTTTAGAAAAAAATTTTGTGGTACTGGGAATTGAACCCAGGGCCACATGTGTGCTACACTGAGCTATATCTCAAGCCCTTTTATTTTATTGAGACAGAGTCCTGCTAAGTTTTCCAAGCTGACCTTACACTTGGGATCATTCTGTTTTATCCTCTCAAGTAGCTAGCTGGGGATTGCAGGTATTGTGCCGCTGTAGCTGGCTTAAACACAGATTTTTTAAATAAGAAATTCTTATGTTCCAAAACAGAAGTAATACTAGTAGTATTTTCCAAGTTTTTCATGAGCTTTCATTAGCCATAGAAATTCTTTGAGTAACGTGCCTCCCCACTGCTTTTGTTTTTGGTGGGTATTTTTTGTATGTTTGAGACAGGATCTCGCTCTGCAGTTCAGGCACCAGCCTTCACTCACTTCACTCACAGGCTGGTCTCAGACTTGCAGTGGCCCTGCCTCAACCTCCCGAGAGCTGGGATTATAGGCATGTGCAGGTACTGCATTTTAATGACACTTTTGGCTTTATGTTTTCCATAGAGTTCCTTAATTTTACTGTTTTCCTATGACCTGTTGGTAGGTGGAAACAGCCCTGTCGCATTTTAGATCAGTTAAAAGGACAGCAGCTGGACAACTGGTAGACACACTGGAGCCCTAAATTTTTGGCACCCAAACTTTTTGCTGTTGACCATGAATCCCTGCTGGCAGAGATCTGCCCATTGAGGGTTTTGTTTTGCTCTTTTTTTGGAGACAGGATCTCGTTGTAGTTCAGCTTGGCCTTGAACTCAGTATATAGCCCAGGCTGGCCTTAAACTTGCAGCCATCGTCCTGCCTCAGCCTTCCAAGTGCTGGGATTACAGGTGTGTGCCACCACACCTAGCTCATCTAGTTTTATATTAATATATATTTTGGGGCTGGGGATTTAGCTCAGCAGGCATAAGCGCCTGCCTTGCAAGCTTGCGGTTGTGAGTTCAATCCCCGGTACCAAAAAAAAAAAAAAAAAAAAAAATATATATATATATATATATATATATTGTTTAGATTATATTATAAAATTGTATTTAATCTGGTGGTTCAACAAGTATTGCTTTAGCATATTTTTAAATCACCTTTGGATTCTGGTATGTATATTCTCAAGTTGCTATTCAGCTACCTTGTGTCTTTCTTTTGTCCTCAAAACATTAATTGCATACCGCAGCTCAGAATGGTCAGACTTGTTCCATTGGTGCTTAATGACCATGCATCATGTATCCCATGGGAGAATGCAACTCTGTCCTTTACTGACATTTTCTTCCCATTTGGTTCACGTAGGTAAGACTAAATTCTTTTGCTTACACTTATTGTATGTAATATTAAAGTTATTGTTTTGTGCTTGGCATAATTTTTCCCCCTTGATATGAGGGTTTATTATAAACCCAACTTTGAGAAGTTTGTAGCAGTGGCTTAGCGTTGAATCTCGTGTTGTGTGAAACAGTGAATAAGCTTTGGAGAGGCAGTCAGGGCGCCTGAGTTCTGGTTCTGGCTGTGTACTTGACCACGTCATCTAGGTTAAAAATAACCTAACAGTAAAAGTAGCCCCTTAATTTATGTAATTCACCATGGTTTACAAAGCACTTTATAGAATATGTATTGGGCAGAGGTAGGATTATTCCCATTTTATTATGGAAAAACTAAAGTCCAAAGAGTTTAAGAGAGTGGCTCAAGGTTGCGTACCTGGCAAGGGCTGTGCCCAGGATTGACTTCTATTGCAGTTTTCCTTTTCACTTATGCCATATGACTTCTCATTTGGACTTTTATTGGTATCAGCTGTAAAAGAGGGACTAGGCCAGATCACTGACTTTCAAGTTTCATTTACCCAGAGTCCTAGGGTTCTCTAGAGTGGGCTCTGGGTTTGCTTGTGGAATGAAGACTGAAATTCAGGATGAGGAAAGCTTTTTAGTTGGGTGCAAGAGTGGATACACAGGGGTGAGGTGGTGGTACACATTCCCAAATGATTGCAGGGTCTTTTGGTTATTACTGATAGATGATGTTGTGTTATATTAAAGGATGTGGTAAAAAGGTGGAAAGACATTTGATATAAACTTTGTTTTTTATTGTTTTAAAAAGGGTGGGGTAGATTCCACAGCTACTTAAAAATATTTGACACTGGAAGTGGTAGTACACACTGGTAGTCTCAGCACTCTGGGGGACTGAGGCAGGATGAATATAAGTTATTGCCCAGCCTAGGCAATTCAGTGACCTAGCAAGACCCTGGGTACAATCCCAGTACTACTCCCTACACCCAAGTTTGAAAACCTATTTCACTAGTTGGTATCTAAGACAGATCTCAGTTTATGATTTTGTATCTAAGACAGATCTCAGTTTATGATTTTGTATAATATGTGTCCTTAAATTTGTTAGTGTTACGAGATAGGCCATAGTGATTTTTTTTTGTCTGTTTGTCTTTTTGAGACAGGGTCCCGCTATGTAGTTCAACTGGCCTTGAGCTCACTTTGTAGCCCAGGCTGGTCTTGAACCCTCAATGATCTTCCAGCCTCAGCTTTCCGAGTGCTGGGATTACAAGTGTGCGTCATCACACCTGGCTGGAGGCCATAGTGATTTTACAGATGTCGCAGATGTGTATCAGTTTAGAGTTACAGGGTCTTATTGAAGCCCTATTTATTTATCTTCCAAGAGATTGTTTGTTCTTATTTATAAACGTGACTGTTTTTAGTAGTCTTAAGGGAAGAGAGAGAGAGCATCAAAAATGAGCGTGGATAATTACGTTTCTATGACCGGCAGTAAAAATTACTGACTTTGGAATTGCACTGGCGTTATTTTAACAAGTGAACAAGTTGGTGCTGGGGATGTGGCTCAGGGGCGTAGCTTTTGCCTGGCAAGCTCAAGGTCCTGAGTTCAATCCACTGCCCCCAGCAAAAAAAAGAGTGAACATGTACTTTAGCCTGCACTCATCTTGGGTGTCATTTGTGTTTTCTATGGTGTGTCAGTGGCTAAACCTGGAATGTCTGTCAAGGAGCTTTTTTTGCTTCTAGAGAAAGGGTGATTTTTATTAATTCTCAAAACATCTGTTTATATATTTATGTATGTATGTGTCTGTGTGTGTGTGTGTTTCTAAATTAAACAGACCTGTCTGTGGGTTTGCATAGTTACTTGCAGATTTGTGGCAGTTTTCATTTGTAACATTAACTATAAATATTAGTACTATTTTACATTTCTTCCTTTATTGATCATTCTAATACACTAATTTGGGTCATGAGATGATGAATGAAATTTCATTTCTTCTCTTAATGTGTCTTAGAGATGGTAACAGGGTAATCAGTCTATGATGCCTTTGCCACTGTTGGTTTGTTTTGCCTTAGCTGAGATATGCGGCAGCTAGTTGATCTGTGTGGTTTATGCACACACATAGATACAGGTGTCCACACTGTCCGGAGGCCCTGTTTTCTACTCAGTGGAGACTGTGAAAGCCTCACGGGCATTCAATACTGTAGGAATTAATTATTACACAGAAGTTAGAAATGCGGGTCACAGAAAAAGCAGTATAATACGAAGTTTTCGACTCCTGCTGCTTCCTAACTCAAAGTTTTGGTTATTAAATAATCGTTGCTGACTTTTTTTAAAGGTAAAATTACATACCAGGAAATGCACAGATCTTAATTATAGAGTTAGAAAATATGATGAATCATCATAACCAGAATCTTAACCAAGATACAGAAAATTTCTGGTATCCAAATAGTTACCTCATGCTTTTTTCTAGTCAATCTTGGACACCTTAACTTGTGTGATAAGATTTCTGCTTACTCAAGTGTAAAATACACCTTTGTTTTTGTAGTAACTGATAGTATAAATAACCCCAAGTAAAACTTACTTAAAACTAATTTTTCCTTTGCTGTCAGGCCTGTTATAAGCAGAGTGTTGAAAAGCTGGCTCCTTAATTAATTAATAGAATTTTTGATAGTGGTTAACAAAGACCTTTGTAAGCATTGTAGCCTTGCTAACCTTTGGTGTAGATTTTAATTTAATTTAAATGTTTTTGGTACTGGGAATTGAACTCAGGACTTCATGCTTGCCAGGCAGGCACTTGTGGCACTGAACTATATCCTTGGCCTTGCTTTTAATTTTAAAACAAAATCCCTGGGCTAGGAGTACAGTAGAATGCTTGCCTGGAGTGTGTGAGGCCCTGGGTTGGATCCTTAACACTGTGAACAAGCACAGCACAGCGCAGCACAGCACAACATAGCACACCACACCACACAATTCCTTATATGTGAAACTGACAGCAGCTATCTTAGTGAGGTGGTAAATGGTGGCAACAAGGAAGTTTTTATTTAAGCAGACTATTTACCAATTAAATAGAAAAATCCTTTTTTTTTTTTTTTTTGGGTAGTACTGGGGATTGAACCAGGGCTTCTTGCATGCTAGGCAAGTGCTCTACCATTGAGATACATCTTCATTTGTTTTCCAGTTTTCATTGAGATAGGGTCTTGCTAATTTGCCCAGGCTGTTCTTGAATTCACAATCTTGCCTCAAATAGGGTTCTCACTTCTTTATATCCCCAGGCTACATCTCATTTGCAAAATCGATTTATCTCAGCAGGCCTCCGTGGACTTTGGTTAGTGTTTGGAAGATTCTGTGTATAGAGTGGGATTCTGTCCTTGTGCTGTGACCAAGGTGATTGAACTAATTTGTACTGAGTGACTGACCTTTGATAATCACCATGCTTTCTCTGTCTGACTTAGAATTTCATTTTTCCTTTGTGAATAGTTCTGAAGCTTATGTTTATTTTTCACTACATATGTTACAGGCTTTCTCTTCTGGCATAGAAACAGCCCAGGTTGGCATTGGTGACCTGTGTTCTTTGTGTGAACGGCTAGGTTGAATGTTACACTTATTTTTTCTGAACAAATGAGTATATAGTTTTCTCTGGCTTTCTGGTTAAAACCTTGGTTTGGGAAGTGATGGTTTATTCTTGCATGTTTGTTTTTATTTTAGCTCCTATTAATTGATGTGGTTAAGCTGGGGGTTTTCCTTGAAGAAGAAATAGCTTTGAATTTCCATTTCCTTTCAAGTAGAACTAGTGTAGCCCCTAATGGTTCAGTAGTGTCAGTCAATTGTTTGTTTCTTCTTCTTTTATTAAGGCAAAGAATGAGTTTGTTCTGTAACACTGATGTTATTCATTAAGAATGATTTCTTGAAATTTTTTTCTAATTTGGACAAAGTGTTTATTAGTATTGTTCACCTACATTTAGAGGAGCTATTTTTATTTCTAATTAAGGAAGGAAGAAACAACAGCTAACCCTCCACTGGGCTAAGCTTGAAATTCTAGTTTTAGGATAATGGGTTAATAAATATTATGTGTGTGTTGCTGGTTACTATATATCTTTGGAGAGCAAGGTCACAGCAAAATGATAAGAATGAATGAATGCATAAGAATGGAAATGTGATATGGAGTTCTGTAGGCTTCCTCGTCCAACCTTCATCTTATGTCAAGGGAAATGGAATTTACGCCAGTGTATCTTACATAAGGCCGTGATCTGCAGTTCACTGTGCTGGGAATCGTGTGGAACTTATGAATGAGGCTTCTGTTTAATTGGCTCAGTCTATTGGAAAGCTGAATAGCACTTAAATTCGAAACAGCAGATTTCCCTTTATTATTTGAAAGGATTTTTAAAGGAATGGACACAACCTTTAAAACACTGTTCCAGAAATTGCAGTTTTCAACATCTGTTTTGTTTATGTGGTATTTAAATGGTACTGTGTGATCCTTAATACTGGTTTTTTTTTTTTTTTTGACAGTATTTTGCTAAGTTACTCTGGCTTGGAAAGTTTGATTCTCCTGCTTCAGCCTTCTAGGGTGTTAGGATTACAGGTGTGCATTACCATTGCTGGCTAACCTTAATACTTTTTTATTATTCATAATTATTTATTGTTTGGATTATTTCAGAGCTGAAGTGTCAATTAGCAAAATTTACATCAGTCATTTTACTAGTTTTGCTTCTTTAAAAGTAAGTGAATTGACAATTACAGTTTTCCAGTTAAATCTGATTCATACTTCTTCATTGTCAGTGCCTGTCAGAGTATCAGTCTTTTGATATAATCTCTACTTGGAATCTCAATGACTAAAGCCTTAGATTTTTTTTTAAACTCAAAATATTTCAAGTATAAATCATCATCAAGAAAGTTTTATTTTTTAAAAAGTCTTTGCCTTATTTTTCTTTCTTCTTTTTTTGTGTTTTTGAGACAGTCTCGCTATGCAGTTCAGGCTGACCATAAGCTCACTTCGTAGCTCAGGCTGGTCTTGAACTTGCAGGGATCCTCCTGCCTCAGCCTCCTGAGTGCTGGGACTACAGATGTGTGCCATGACACTCGACAGAATCTTTGCTTTTTGAGACAGGATTTTGCTATGTAGTCCATGCTGACCTCTAACTTGTAGTGATCCTTCTATGTCAGCCTCTCAAGTGCTTGGATTACAACTATGCACCACTGTACCAGGCTACATTTAGAAAACTGTAGTGCTTGCTGTTGGCCTTTCTAAATTTAGGCAAACCTTACCAGTAAGTTTTGAATAAAATCAGAATTGAGAGTTGATTGAAGAGAAGTTGAGACCTGTGCTTTGTAATTGGTTGAAGAATCAACTTCTGAATTTAAGTACTGGCAGAGTTAGTTTCGAATAAGTTTTAACTGTGAATGAGTCTTTTTTTGGGGGGGGGTACCAGGGATTGAACCAGTGACCTAGCGCTTGCCAGGCAGGTGCTTGTGCCACTGAGCTAAACTCACAGCTTCTGTGAATGAGTGTTAACTATTTACTATGGAACTTTGTTTTGAGTTTAGTTAGCAATTATTTATTCTTTTTTTTTTTTTTTTTTTTTTTTTTTGAGCCGGGGATCAAACTCAGGACCTCACATTTGCCAAGCAGGCACTTACACCGCTGAGCTAAATCCCCGGCCCAATTGTTTATTCTTAAAACTGCTACCTACCATTGTGATCTTCTGTTGGTAAGCTTTTCTCTTGGGATTTTGCATTTCTTCATTTATAAAAGTAGGATTTGTATTATGATGTCTGGCATCCAATCCATTTAAAAAATTCTGTGAACTGTCTGTTTCCTTGAAGATGTTACAATAACTCAGTTTTTTACTTTTCAAAATTATTCATTGTGCAATATGGCTGTAGCATTTCAAAATTCTTTCCTCTCAGAAAACACTTGCTTACTTGTGGTAGATTGTGGTTTATTAGATTCTCAGGAAACTCTTTCCTTCCTCCTGTTCCATTTGTGTTATCCTTGAAGTGTCTTATTAAAGATGATTAGGATTAATTCTGCCATCAAAGACAGTCAATCTAGGGTCAAGGGTATTTGGTCAGAATTAGCAAATACAGTACTGTTGGATTTAGCTGTCAACTGAAGATTTTCCTTTAAGATGTTGTTGAGTTCACACTAATCTGGGATTTTATTCTTTCTCTTCTTACCTCCTCAGATTTTAAGACAATTTAGGGGCATCATTTCTTCTCACATTTAAAGTAAGAATCAGGATATGAACTGTTCATATTTTCTCTTTTTTTAAAGTGTTCATATTTTCAAGTTCCATGGTATTTTTTTGTACTTTACCTGTATCCATTATGTAATAGTTTATTAATAATACCACATATTTGATATTTTGTCATTCACAAAGTGCTTTTAAAAACATTGTTTAACTTGAAACTCATAGTAAGCTTTAACCAGTTAACTATTTTCACAGTTTGACAGATAAGGAAACTGACTTTTGGAGACATTAAGTAATTTTGCTAAGTCCAAGTAGATAACATTGAAATCTACACTCCCTTTTTCAGATATGGGATTTATAGATTCTATCTCCTTTGCTGCAAGGGAGACATTTAACTAGTTTGTTTTCCACTAGGAGTATGACTCTTAATCAAGGGTCAAATGAGTTTTGTGGGGTCTGCCGAGGTTGGTGGGAGATTGCTTGCCTAGTACGCACATGGCCTTGGGTTCAGTGCGCAACACACAAACATTAAAAAAAACATAAACAACAGCACCTTTTTACTTTGAAAGAAGATAGACACACTGAAAAGTGCACAATGAAACAAATCATCTCTAGCTTAATGAATTGTTCTTAAATATCCATGAATAGAGCACACAGGCCAAGAAATGAGATGTTCTTCCTGTGCCTGGAAACCAGCACCTTGGATTTTGCCTCCAGGCAGCAGACTTTGTGATGTTCTTGCCTTTATTATTATTTTTTTTAAAAAGCAGTTTTACCTTCTAAATAGTCATCTTTAAATAGTACAGTTTATTGTAGTCAGGGTTTATAAGGGAATAGATTAAATACAGCACACATAGTATAGTATTATTTTGTAATATTCAATCAAAGCAAAAGAATGCAAGAGATCTGCTAGAGACCCAAAGAATCCAACTGAGGGCCTGGATCCCATGGCAGTGTCCTGCACGAGTCCAGCTCGAGGTGCAGAGCTCACAACAATGTCTCGTGCAGGTCTGTATGAAGGAAAGGCCCAAAGGCCACTAGTGGAAGCTAGAAAGTCTGTGCAGCGGGATGAAGGATCTGTGTTAGCAGCCTGAGGGATTTGCACTGGAGCCAGGAAGCGACACTCAAGTAAGCACCAGAGTTCCCCCCAAAACTACAGCCATCCTCAGCCACAAGAGACAGGGGGATCCAAGGTCCTCTATCACTGAGAATCGCTCAGTTTATATCTGGAAAACCAGCACAACAAGCTTCTTCAGAAGAATCTGCAGCACTGTCTTACCCTCCAGTTCTGCTTTTTTGCTGTTGGACAGGAGCCCTCAGGTGGGCCCTCCACACCCACTGCCGTGCTGACTCAGTTCAGCTGGGTGTTACAAGTCAGCCATTAGTTAATCCAACACATAGTTTGACTCATTTTTGGTTTTCTTAATTATGTAGTATATATTTTGTTATGTCTGTCTCCTTACACTAAATTTTGTTTTATTTTAATTTTGGGGGGATAGGGTCGGGGAGTCAAACTCATGACCTCACCCTTGCCAGGCAGGCGCTGTGCCACTGAACTATATCCCCAGCCCTACACTAAATTTATATTGTCTGTCTGTCTGTCTGTCTGTGTATCTAGTTTTATTTTTGTTTTGTTTATCACTTTGTAGTTCAGGCTGCCCTTGAAGTTATCGTAGTCCTCCTGCCTCAAGCTCCTGAGTGCTGGGGCTATAGCTGCGTGCCACCATGCCTGGCTTTTGTGTATATTGTTACATCTAACACCTTATCCTTTTTGTGTTATCTAGTATTCTATTGCATTAGTGATCTACAATGTAAACATTCTACATTTTGTGCATATTTGCAGTTGTTTTCAGTTAGGAGCTTGTTATGTTTTGTTTAAATGCCCCCCAAAACTTCATGAAGTCACAGCAGCGACTGAATCTAGCGTTTGCGATTGGTTTGTTACCTAGTGCTGGACCTGGCAGTGTGAGTGCTGCGCCCACCTAGTGCAGATGACTGGCCTACAGCGTAGGGGAGGGAAGGAGGCCTGCTTCCTCTTTTTGCCCTTTTGCACTTGTGGCTTGTGGCCACTGTGAACAGTTGCCCCTCAGCCATACTACCCTGCCTTGGAGCCAACTGAGTATGGACTGAAACCTCCACAGACTGTAAGAAATAAACCTTTGCTTGCTTCACGTTGGCTGTCAGGTATTTTGTCTCAACGAGAGAAAAGTAACCAAGACAGAGCGTCTATGAATTTGCTAAGAATATCCCTTTCTTCCCTGGCTTAATTAAGGTATATTTGAGAAATAAAACTTCTGTGTCTTCAAAGTGTACCATCTACTGTTTTGTACACATACACATTGGAAATAATTACTTCAGTAAAGCCAATTAACATAAAGAGCATTCTTATACATGTTTTCTGGTACATATTAGCACACATTTTTGTCAGTAAGATAAATCAGAAATGGAATTATTACTAGGTCCTGTGATTTCCTTATCTTCAATTTATTAGCTACTGCCCTACCTCTTTCTCAAGTAGTTGTAGCAGTTTATATTCTTAACCAGCAATACAACACGGTTCTCATTGTACATATCTAACACTTGTTATTGTCATACATGAATTTTAAAATTTAAATTTAAAAAATTTAAAATTCCTATGCAGTAGGACTGTAGTAGTATCTTGAGGTAGTTTTAGTTCATATTTGCCTGATAAGTAATAGAACCACTTTTTCACTTTTTTTGTTTGTCAAACATCTGTGATCCAGTCTTCTGCTGCATGTACACGTACACGTGTGCGTGCGCACACACACACACACACACACACACACACACACAGAGTTTTATTTTTGACACTAGGAATTGAACTCAGGGCTTTGTGCATGCTAGGCAACTGCTTTTTTACATAATTTTGATATGCACTTTTTCTCCTTGTTTGTTATACTTAAGATACAGTTTTGTTCTCTATAGCTGTCCTTTTGACTCTTGTGTCTTTTGATAAGCAATTTAATTTCAGTGTAATGAAATTTAATATATTTTTCGCTATAATTAGTGCTTTACTTATAAAGTAAAACTATGAAGGCAATCTCTATTATTAGATAACTTGGTATTTGTTGGTTATAGATCATTAATAAGTATTTATTGTAACTCTGGTATTACAGATTAATCAATGGAAGGTGCAAAGACATGTAAGACATGGTTCCACCCCTAAAGCAATCTTCATTCTGTTTGGGCATGTGAGGTCCTTAGCATCAGTATCATATACTGGAACAGACACTGACCTGAGCAGCTAGAGAGCTGATGTTTATTCCAGGGGACTTGGCTTTTGACATTGTGACTTCAGACAAATGCTTCCCTCACTGGGTCTAAATTTTAACCCATATTCAAATTAAGAAAACTCAGTGCCTCTTGACTTTGCTTTATCAAAGTAAGAGTCGGAGTAGGTAGAAATGGAAGCTATTTTTTTTCAACTGAAAATAACTACACATTTTTAGGTATGATAAGACTGCACAAGTTTACCAACATACCAAATATGTTTGCTTTTAGCTGTAGTTGTATATGCTTTCTCTGTGAGAACTGAGTTGAACAGCTTTGATTTACAATAGAAGCTTTACTGTATTTTAAAAAAGTAAGTGTTTTATATAATAAAATACGACTTCATGACTATCAAACTTTAACTTTAACATATCTGGTGGGGCTGTGGGGAAAAAGGAACCTGTCTACACTGTTGGTGGGAATGTAGGACTGGTGCACCTATTGTGGAAATCAGTATGGAAATGCCTCAAAAAACTAGGATTGGTGATCCCTTCAATCCAGCTATTTCCCTTCTGGGTATCTTCCCAGGAGAATATAAAACATCATGCCATGGGGATATATGTGCACCCATGTTTATAGCAGCACAATTTGTAATAGCTAAATCTTAGAAACAGCCCAAATGTCCATCAACTGTGGAGTGAATAAAAAAGAGGTGGTATTTTTATACAATGGAGTATTACTCAGCTATAAAGAAGGATAATCGAAGCTTTTATCCTGGGTTAATGGGTGCAACTTGAGACTATACTCATAAGTGAAATAAATCAGACTTGTGTGTAAATATTGTCTCTCTAGTGTAAAACACTGAAAGAGAAATAAGATCCAAAATGTACAGTAGATATTGTTAAAGTGAAAGGGAAAGAAACTGCTCAATAGGAAAGAACAAATGGCATAGAGTAAAGGAGAAAAGAAAGGAAAAGATTGTGCGTGTGACACACACACACATATTCATATATATATATATATATATACACACACACACATGATAGATAACTGTATTACTAATGTGTTAGTTTATCAAAAAGAATAGTTTGTGTTTTCATGGTTTGATTATTTGATCATTTTTTATGCCTGTATCTTGTAATCTGAACAGTTACTTCGAAGCTAACTATACAATATATTAACCAGTGTTAATCCTCTACTATTTTGTTTTGAAATTCTGTATCATTGTATGTATATATTTATTTATTTTGGAAAAAACATTTAACAAAGAGGCTAAAGATAGAAGCAGGAGCCAGGGATGTAGCTCAGTGACGCAGCACCTGCCTGGTAAGCGCAAGGCCCTGAGTTTGGTTCCTGTTTTTTAAAAAAACAAACCAGGAGTTGGGGGAACGTATTAAAAACTGTCCTTGGTGATAAACAAGCTGGGCACCCACTATTCTAATGATTTTTTTTGAGACAGCATCTCAATGTCTGCTTCTGCTTGGCTTGAACTCACTGTGCAGCTCAGGCTGTCCCTGCAGTCACGCAGGACCCTCCTACTTCAGCCTCCTGAGTGCTGGGATTACAGGTGTGTGCCACCATGCCTGGCTCTACCGATTTTTAAGGATTTTTCTAGTTGTAAAATATTACAAGTCAATGAGAAGTTAGTATTTGCTGTTTTGCCGCACTAAATGGTCATCTGATGGCAGGCTGTGAGGAGGACAGAGAGCTTTAGGTTAGGGATAGCCAGAGAAGCTAACCTACCAGGCTGAGCTAGGATTGAGCTATGGGAAGGGCCCTGTGGTGGGAAAACGAGAAAGAAGGAATTGTAGATAGAGCAATGTAAGCAAAGATACGAAAATAGAAAGTGCATGTCATTTTTAGGAATAACAAATTAATCATTTTAGCATTGGAAGACAATGGAAACGTAGTTCAAGCTACAGTATGAAAAGCTTCCCAACAGAAGGCCAAGCACAGCTTTGGAAAGGCTGCCAGCTCCAGTCTGGTGGTGTGAGGGGGGTCTAGGTCCTGTGCAGGCCTGGGCGGGGCCGCGGACCTAAGCATCTCCTGTGCTCTCAATCCAGTATAATGGTGCCTTCTCCTTCTCGGAAACACGAGAGAAAAAACTTAAAAAATATTTGTTTAAAAATGTCTTTTCTTAAGCCAGGTTGGTGGCGCACACCTGTAATCCCAGCACTCAGGAGGATGAGGCAGGAGGATTGTTGCAAGTTTGAGACCAGTTTGGGCTACAAAGTGAGTTTAAGGCCAGCTCAAACTGCATAGTGAAACCCTGCCTGGCAAAAGAAAAAAAATTTTCTGTGGACCATACCTGTAATTCCAGCACTTGGTAGGCTGAGGTAGGAGAATCATTGTGAGTCTGAGGCCAGCCTGAACTAACTGCATAATAAAACCCTGTCTCAAAAGACCAAAAAAAAAAAAATTTTTTTTTAAAGTACTGGAGATCTTTGCAATGAGCACCCCCCAAGGCCTTTTTATTTTTTATTTTGAGGCTGTATCCCCAGACTTTTTAATTTTTTCTTTGTTACTTTATTTATTTATTTATTTATTTATCTTGAGGCTTTTTAATTTTATTTTTGTTGTGTTAAGTCATTACCGTATTGTTCAGGCCGGCCTTAAACTTTTGATCCTTTTACCTCCACCTCCCAGAGTGCTGGGATTA
This sequence comes from Dolichotis patagonum, assembly GCA_004027295.1. NCBI lineage: Eukaryota > Metazoa > Chordata > Mammalia > Rodentia > Caviidae > Dolichotis > Dolichotis patagonum. The sequence continues at coordinate 225,783 of PVJX010000189.1, read as the reverse complement.
CAGCTGTGTGCCACCGGGTTTGGTTTAAAAGTGAATTTGAATGATAACCAGACTAGGATTGTATTGACAACCCGATTGCCAGGCAAGAAACCTTACTTAGTGTTAGTTGTTCAGCCAGCATGTGCAGACTTTTATTTGCAAGTGAACCCTCAGTACATCCTGAGGAGTTTTTCCTAGCACTAAACAAAACAGTTAAGGGTGCTTTGTAAATCACACCAGAATTTGTGTTCTGGGTGGAGGGAGGGAAAGAATTTTATCAGTTTAGTTTTTATAGAAAAGAATCATTTGGGAATAGTTCACTCTATTATGTGTAACAATGGACAAAATTTTTTTCTCCATGGTACAAAACAATGACTCATCCAAAGCCATCTTGTGGAATTAAGACTGTAATCATAATATACCCACACTCATATGTACATGCTCAGACAGCCCCCTGTCTTCTTTTTATTACTCCTTCTAACCCCATTGTGGTCAGCCTGACTAAGCTATTTGCAACACATCAGCATTCTTAGCACAAAACATGTGCAGCTTCAGTTTGAAGGGGATGAGAAAAACAAAAAGAGGGATGTGGAGATTTCAGATTTCTTTTCTGACAGTGCTTCTCAATGTGAACTGTAAATATTTTTAAGATCCCCCTTTTTCTTCTTCCTTTTCTTTTTCAGACAGGGTCTTGCCATGTTGCCAAGGCTGGCCCTGAACTCAAGAGCTTAGGAGATCCTCTTGCCTTACCCTTCTGAGTGGCCAGGACTTACACTTTTTTCTTTCAAATAAGATAATCATTTTTGAGGACTTGACTTATATGATGTTATTTTAGTGAAGTGAGGCTGTCTACCTTGGACTTTTCCCACACAAATAACAAACATTTAAAGAAAAATGAAAAGGACAGTGCTTTTAGGGCCTGGGAGTGGGAACATGGGTGGTGTCTGACCTAGTGAGCCAGCAGAGGAGAGCCCCAGTAAGCTAGACAACCTTGGTGATGTAATAGGTACAGTTCTTGGGGACAGAGAAGAAAACGGTTTAGAGAGAGAAAAAGGAGGAGTCATATTTCAGTATTCTCAGCAGATCTGGCCCTTTACTCCCCACAGTCCATGGAACACAGCGGTCTCGGCCTTGGCTTGTCAGCTCTTTCCATGGTAGGCATTCTTGTCCCAGCTTTTCCTCTAGGACTGGAGCAGTTAGACTGACTTACCCACCCCTCCCATCCTTCTATGGAGGAATTCCCCAGACCTTCTGTGGAGACAGTGCCTGTTCTTGGAGTAGGAAAAGGGAAGACTAAGTCTTAGTGCAGTGAAGCCTTATTTTGCTGCCTTTCCTTTCATTCTCTCTCTCATGTCCACAAGAAGAGGTCAGTGGTGAACAAGGAAGACCGGGAGCCAGTTTGGGAGAGGGTTTTGGGGCACTGGATGTCAAAGAAATCACTTTCCTCTGTCTCTTGATGCAGATATGACCTTTACCCCTGAACAGCCAGAATCCACATTTTTGGTGATGAACTAATAAGAGGTAGTATCATGAATGTTATTTAGATTTTTTTCATAATTAATTTTAATATAATATCCCCCAAGAATATTCAGTATATGAATTTTGGAGGTAGGCAAAGTTTTGTGTGTTTAGTACATGATGGTCTAAAAACCAGAAACAAAAATGTACCATATCAGCCTTAAAACAAAGCATCTGAAGGGAATTAATTAATTTATAGGAAAAACTGGGATATGCTTATAATCCTAGCACTTGGGAGGCGGAGGTAGGAGGTTCGCTGTAGTTCAAGGCCATCCTAGCCTACACAGTGAATTCAAGACCAGCCTGAACTACATAGTGAGACCTTGCCTTTAAAATACATATAAATATGGAAAGAGTCTAATAACTACCTCGTCCAGATTGGCCTCCTGAGCTCAAGCGATCTTGTCTCAGCCTCCTGAGTATCTGAAAAAATATTTTTGCATAATAGTTGAATATGCAGTTGGATGAAAATGATTATTCAAAAAGAAGAATTTCAGTAAGATGTTAAAGAATTGAATTCTTTCTCTTTTCTCCTCCTGTCTTCTATTATCTCCTTTTGCTAATGATCAAACCCAGGGCCTTGCCCATATTAGTGAAGTACTCAACCACTATTTATTTTATTAGAAATGAATTATTAAGTAAGGAACTCACAAAGATTTGTAAGGCATATAGATCTGATATATTTGTTAAAGCATACTAATAAGTATACTGAAATTTGTGACCTTTAAGGCAAAAGTGATTTTTAAAAAAATGTTTGTGAAATGGTTACTTTTTAAATGATAGTTTGGCTTTATGAATCATAGTTTCTTAAAAATAGCCTCTTTAGGGGCTGGGGGGTTTAGCTCAGTGGCATAAGCCCCTGCCTGGCAAGCGCAAGGTCATGAGTTCGATCCCCAGTACCACCACCAAAAAAAAAAAAAAAAAAAAAAAAAAAATAACATCTTTATCTTTTTTTCAGTATCTTTATCTTTAAATGGAATAGTTTTGGAATAACATATCTCCAGGTTGTTCACACAGCATGTTTGAGGGAAGTTATTTCACCAAATGAAAACCTATTTGCAATTTGGTTTTTCAATTTAGAAGCCATATTGGTTGGATTTGTATTTTCATTTGTATAGCCAAGCATTGTAACAAAACATCGTTTAAATGCTTTCTTTATGTCTTATCTCAGTTATATAGAATTAAAGGCCTTTCTAACAAACATTTGAAGCAATTATGGAATATGAGATTAGGTTTTTCTTTTTCTATAGGAAAGGCTTTAATCAAATGTGTGTTTACGCAGGATTGGATTTCACTCCATAGAGAATCTGAGTTAATTTTTTTTTTTTTGGTAGCTTACAAATTTCACCTTTTGACTCTTCTTTTGTTTTTGTATGAATAGACTTCAAAATGAGACTTAAGTTCTAATTCTATCTTGATGTTGAGCAAGTTACTTAATCTTTTGTAGTCTCACATTCCTCCACTGTAAAATGGGATAATATTACTCATTTTTGGAGGCTTCTGTGGAGATTAAATCAGGGGAAACAGTGCTTAGTGTGTATGTAAGTCTTACTAAAGTCTTCGAAGTCTTACTTTTCTTCGGCATTCATTTAGCCTTGCTTTAAAGTTCTGGTTGCCTACTTGCTTTGGAATGAATCCATATTTTATGATGATATTTCAGGATTTTTCTTCAAAATCAGACTTTTTAATATGCTTTTCACCCCAAATTTTATCTAATTAATTTTTTTGTGTTGCTGCAGGTCTGTTCTGGCCCATAAGCATACTATAAGCAGGTACAGTGTGACTGAGCTACACTTCCAGAGCCTCCCAGTTTTAAATCTGGGCTTCCTCTTTACCAAATACCTTTCTCTTGCATTTTCCAAAAGTGACGTCTTACTTATTGAAATGTTGAAAACAAAACACAAAAAACAAACAAAAAATTGAAGTTTCAAAAGGACAGAAGACAATGTTTTTGTTTTTCTTTTGTTTTTTAGTTAGGAAAATCAGAAAGCTTGACAGTGTAGTAAACTCATTTGTCCTCTGTTTAAAAGAAAATTGTTAGTTGTTAGCTCTGAATGAAAGCATAGAGCTGATTACTTCCTTCGGCTTGAGCAAGGCGTAAGGGACGCCATGTTTACTCATTGCCTTTGCTTTCTGTCCTCTGCCCTTTACATCTACTGTGGGGTCACGATTCTTCCTTGCTCTGTTTATTCTCATATTCTTAATGCTTCACCTTAGCTCCTCAGTAGAAAGTATCTGTTCCCAGTAACCATGGGAGCAGCATTTTTTTCTAGGGCGGCCTTTTTGTTCATTGGCTTGAATGGAAAGTTTAATGTGCTGCTAGATAGCCTGCATCCATAGCTTCCATCTTTCCTAGGACCCTTTTGACTTGTTGTTTGAGTAAGTTCCATATTCCTGGGGCTTGTGATACTTTGTATTATCAAAAGCAGCAGAATAGTAATATTTATATTACATTGATAAATATCAGACCAAATACTGTTACTCTTCTTGTAAAGTAGATGGTGTTCCAGTTTAGAGACAAGTTAAGAGAATGTTTAACCTAAACCCCAAAGGTAGTAAGTGGTATGGCTGTATTCAAGTTTGACAGGGCCATACTTAAAATTAATGCAGTGCCCTCTGCCAAGCCTGTTGGATACTGACCCGGTGAACTACACTGTTTTGTGTTCAGAAGCATTCAGTTTACGATGTTTGCAGGGCTCTCTGCTGCCCTGTGTAATTCAGGATTCATTTCTGAAGCACGTGGTATCTAGTTTTCCTATTCATAAATTACAGTTTGAAAGTAGTTCTTAATACTGATGTAACAAAATTAGGGCCAGTGGTGTGGTGGTCACTCGTCGTTTGAAACTAAGTCACTTCCATTTTGAGATCACTATGTTAAAGGTAAGAAAACTGAAAACTAGAAATATGCGAGCATCTTGGAACAAGCACTTTTAAACTATAATAAAACTATTCAAATATCAATATTGTCATCTTCCCTTACCAATCATTGACCTAAAGGCAGGACATAAAATTGAGTAAAGCAGACCAAATTCTTTCTCCATGAAGCTTACACTCTAGTGTAAATTGATAATAAATAAATAAAAAAAAACTATTATAGTTACATGAAATTCCTCAAATATACAGCTTTCTGAGAGATCTTATCAATGAATGTTTAAAAAGAAAGAAAGTTGACCTACAATCTTAAGGATGTAGACAGGTTGTTGAAGGTATTGATTGAGATATTTTCGGAGACGTATTTGTCCAGAGTGGTGTGGGTATGACTTTTTCTAGAAACAGGAATAGATGACCTCTCAAAATCCATTGACTCTGTATTACACACCATTTTTAGAAATGGGAAATTGATAAAATTTAAAAGTAGTCTTGGTGGGGAGTTGAGACAGGGTTGCATTATGTAGTTCAGGCTGGCTTTGAACTTGCTGTGTAGCTCAGGCTGGCCTTGAACTTGCAGTGATCCTCCTGCCTCAGCCTCCAAGTGCTGAGATTACAGGTGTACACCATCACACCCAGAAAAATGTTCATTTTTATCTCAGACTTATTTCAAGGTTACTCTTTGAATTAAGGAGCTTTTCCTAACTTTAAAATGTTTCCCATTCTTCCTGTGACCTTGAGAACTGACCTCATGTTCATTGAGCATAGTTCTAGTACTTCTGTGAAACTGATATTTCACCTTGTATGTACTCTGCTTCCTTAAAAATAGTAACCTTGTGGCATTTCAATGTCACCAGTTTTAGTGGAGTTGGAAAACAGAATCTTTAAGCCAGTAAAACAAATTTCCAAAAGGCAAGGATGGTAGTCATTTTCATCAGATCTTACTGCTCACAAGCTTGAACTTTGTAATTGGATAGTTCTTTTTTTAAAAAGGACATTTTAAATTTGAAACTCACTTCACTAGTCTGGCCAGAGTTCCCTGGGACTGTACTATTGGCTCACATAAGTAAGTGTGTGGTGCCACACGCTTTACAGTTGGACTGTGGTGTGGCTGACATTTGGAAAATTTCCACTTTCAAAGGAGTTTGCTAAGTGGGACTGGCATCTCTCTTGAGTTGAATGGAAAAGGTGAAGGCTTAAGAACCAGACATAATTTTTGAAGGCCTTAAGATTTCTAAATGATATTGTTTATTGCAGCTTTCTACCAGTCATTGTATTTGTTGGCCAGGGAACAAACACATCAATCAAAGAAAGGCAAATTGAGTGGAGGGTAGTAAAAGAAAATATATGAAGGGGTGTGTGTGTGTGTGTGTGTGTGTGATGTGGTTTTGCTTTAGTAAGAGAAATTCTCTTGGTTTTCATTTGTCAAAATAGAATTGGGTCAGTATGCCGACAACTGAGCAATAACTTGGGCCTTGCTAGCCCTTTCTTTATTATAGCTTTAGTAAAGGCAGATATTGAGCAATTTAGTAGATGTGACATGATTATAGTAAGGTCTTAATTCTGTGCAAAACCTGAGATTTGACCTCTTAAAATCAAAATAAAAGGCCCAATATAGTGCCTGTGGAAGAAAGATGTTTTGTGAACATTGATTAGATTATATCCCACCCCCCACCAGCCCCAAAGATTGATCCCAGGACTTCATAGTGCTCTGAGGGCTATCCTACTGAGCTGTATCCCCAACTAGATGAGCTGCTGTTGTTTTACTACTTACTTACATGTGATCAGTTTCTGGGTTAGGTACTTTCTCATTGCTGAGACAAAATACCCAATACCCACAACTCAAAGAGGAAAGGCTTATTTCAGTTCACTGTTTGTAGAGGTTTCCGTTGGTAGGCTGGCCCCAAGGCAGGGCAGAGCAGCACAGCAGAGGAGAAGTAGTTATGGCACGTCAGAGAGGAATAAACAAGATTTTCTTCTTTCCCTTTTTATTGCATCCAGGCTACAAGCTTATTGGTTGGTGCCAGTCACGTGGAGGAAGGGTCTTCCTTCTTCAGTAATTCCATCATCCACTCCCAGAACTGTGGCAAACTAATCAGTAGATTACCAATCCAGTCCGTCACTCCCCAAACCCCTACCTAGGTGTATGTGAGTTTTTGGGAGAGTGCATCTGTAGATATAAGCCTTAGCAGTTTCCATCTCTGTAAAATGATGCTAATAATAGTACCTCCCTGTAGGATTAAAGGAGTTAATGAATTAGAGTGCTTGGTATATATATATGCTTTCAATAAATGTTAGCTGTTAATGTTTTTTGTTTCCATAGCTAAATCATTTTTTTCATGCTTTGTTTTCTTAGCATTATACAGAAAAAATATGGAAAAGAAGTTATTGATAATAGTATTCCAAAAACTGATGTCAGATGTTGTAGTAAAACATTAAGCTAGGAGATAAAGGTTTTGAGTTCTAATCCTATCTGGCTTTACCATTAACTAGCTGAATGAGACTGAGTAACTCTTAAAATTTTCTACCAATTTTGATAGCAAGACTAGATGTCACTGGCAAGTACTCAAGTCCTGGTACTCAAGTCCTGTGACAGTAAACTCTAATTAGAAAGCTTTGATTTGGGGACCCCTTTATCATGCTATATTTTTTCTTGTTTCCTTTCTTATTTATTTGTTGCCTGTAAGAATTTGTCCATAGTTGGCTAAAAGTGAGATGAGAAGTGAGGAGATGAGAGGTGAACCAGAGTTTTTGGAATAACACTATTGACAGGAAGAAGTGTTGCCATGATTCTGTGGTAGTTCTTTTAAGATTAGAAGAAAACTGAGTCGAATTTTAGTCTCTGTGTTATGTTTCTCTGTGTTATCAGAATTTATTAGCCAACTCTATTTACCCCAGTGCATTCAGCGGTCCTGTTTGAGTAGTCCAAATAATAGTTTGTTACTTTTTACCAATATATGCTCCTAAAGTCAAATTCAGTTATATTACTGATCAAAACTTAACTGGGACCTGGTGTGGAAAGCACCTTCTATAATCCTGGCTACATGGTGGTATGTGATTGTCTCAAGTTTAGTGTTCAGCCTGGTCACTTTAATAAAATCCTGTCTCAAATTGTTATTTTATTTTACTTTAACGAGAAACAAACAAAACTGAAAACAATGATAGACAGTTTCTAAACAGGATAATAAGAAATTCACAATGTTTAATATATTGCATATTGTTGTCTTCAGAGTAGTTGCTCAGATTACAAGATACAGGCATTTAAAATTAAGGAACCAGTGTAAGAACCCACTGATATTTTCATTGAGCTAAGTCATATAATTATGTTAGCATCATATATATATTTCTTTCATTTCTCCTTCCCCCCCATCCTATGTCTTCTTTCTTTGTGAGAGTTTCTTTCCCTTTCTCAGTATCCATTGCAGATTTTTGTATCTTATTTACTTTTTGTTTCTCACCTAGGGAAACAAGGTGATGCTTCCACGTGTGAGTTTGATTTATTTCACTTGTAAGTATGGTCTTAAGTTGCAACTGTTTACCTATAAAAGTCTCAAAATTATCTTTCTTTATAGCTGGGTAGTACTTCAATATATAAAAATACCACATCTTTTTTTTTAATCAGTTCCTTGATTGATAGGCATTTGAGTTGTTTCCACGATTTAGCTATTACAAATTGTGCTGCTATAAACACATGTACAGGGCCAGGGATTTAGTTAGCGGCACAAATGTCTGCCTGGCAAGTGTGAGGTGGTGAGTTCAATCCCAGGTACAAAAACAAAAACAACATGGGTACACATCTGTTACTGTGGTACCACCTTTGTAATTCTTCTGGGAAAATACCCAGAAGGGGAATGAATAGCTGTGTTGAATGGGACCTCTAATCGTAGGGCCTTTTTTTTTTTTTTTAATAACGGGGCTCGAACTCACAACCTCGTGCTTGCTAGGCAGGAGCTTGTGCCACTGAGCTGTATTATATCCCTGGCCCTCTAATCCTAGCATTTTGAGGAATATCCACACTGATTTTTAAAAAACCTATGGATATAGCTCAGTGCTAGAGTGCTTGCCTAGCACAGATTCAAACTCTAGTGCCAAAAGGAAAAAGAGAAAGAAGGAAAGTGTTATGGTTGATACATTGTATCAACTTGAGAAATTTAGAAGTTTAAGGGACTGGCAGGGAACCAAGGTTCTTCCTTTGGTTCTATCGTGTTGGTGTGCAAGAGGAAAGAGGAGGGCATGGAGATTTTGTGAGTGCTACATCTGTCCTGGGGGGGGGGGAGGCAGTGTATACAGTATAAGGGAGGAAAAGAGGCTTGCTTTTGCCCCCTTTTTTGCTATGGCTACTGCCTTGAAGTGTTGCCCTGGTGCCATGCAACCCTGCTTGGAGCCAGCTGATTATGGACTGAAACTTCCACAAGCAATGAGCTAAATAATAACCTTTCCTTCCTTCATTTTGGGTGTCAGTTATTGTCCCAGAAATGAGAAAAAGTAACCAAGACAGAGAAAGAAAGAAGAAAAGAAGCTTAATTAAGGTTAAGTCCAGTCTTAATTCAGACAAGTTATATTTAAGGTTACATTCTGTCAATTTCGTTTCTAATCAGTGGCTGAGACCGTTTTTAATACATATTCCTCTGGTGGCATTCTGCTTCAGAAATATTTTAGAATAATATTTTACTTTTTCAGTTTTTATTTTTTATTACTATATATTTGTAGTACATAATGATTATATTCCTTGTGGGGAGTTGGTATGTGTACATTACACATCTCAATTTTCTTTACATCCTTTCCTTCCCTCATTTCTTGATCCCTTTCCCCTTTGAAAAAGTTTTCTTGCTGCCCCCATCTACTGAAAAGTGGAAGAACTTTGAAGGGGAAAGAGATACCAGTAATAATCTCTTATTTTGGTTCCTGTGCATAAAGAATATTTGCCACAAAAATTTGCTAAGAATTCAGTGAGCACTATTTTGCAAATAGATTTAACCTCTGACTCTCAGTGGAGAAAGTTACTGTCAGTTCTTTTCATGTGAGTACGCTTGGAAAACTGCTGCTAAGCAACCTGTTGTCATTTCAGTGACTTATGATCATATTGGGTTAGTTCTCTTCCTTCTAGCTATGCTAGGATCCTAAGTACATTAATAGGCTTTAAGAAACGCATGCATTAAAAATCAGGTAATCATTTTGGAACTGGCCTTAATGTTAAAGTGCTTCAATGAGACAGACAGGTTGTAGAAAATCTTGAGCCTGCAAGCTACTCTGTCATTTTGCTTGGTTTGGGCGAGGTAACGATGAAATGGTTGTAACTTAATGAGTATAATATTAGTTTTATAACATGTATCACCTTAATATGATGTTTTATCATTAATATTTTAATCTGACAGCATTAGAATTGACATTGTCTCTCTTTTCTTATTTCTTGGCTTCATGACAGTACTATGTATCAAAATACACTTAAGATTTAAAAAGAAATGTCTAAGAAAGTAATTAAAAGACAAATCCCAAGTGGGATTTGATCTGATGTACAAAGTGTAGCAATAAGTAGCAAATTGCCAATAAATTTTATTAACAGAAATACTGTGTCAGCTGCCTTGTGTTTACCATCTGTCTTGGAGCTAGCAATGGTGTTGTTATCTTGCCCACCACTAGGTTGGAGGAAATAGTTTCCACGACAGGAATAGCAGAATAGTGTTATTTTGTGTTGGACTTTCTGCTTTTATATAAGCTTACTAAAATTGAGAGGTTAGGCAAGAAACTTGTGAGCTAACTGTGACCTGATAGAAATTTTTAGGTAATACGTATATGTAATATTAGATATATTCCTTATATGTAATCATGATCAAAGAAATGCTGATTATAAATGTATTCTCATTTACTTGTAGAAATGGTGATATTTATCTTTATTTTTATTTTTGGTACTGGAGATCGAACTCATGACCTCGTGCTTGCCAGGCAGGCACTTATGCCACTGAGCTAAATCCCCGGTGGCAATATTTATTTTTAAAAAGATATAGTAGCATTGCTCTTGGGATAGGGAACTAGGTAGGCACAGTTATTTTTGGTGATGGAGAATAGACTCACCTGTGCATATGACTAGGCTTTGGACCCAAGGTTTTTACAGTGAGTTCTCCCTCCCCCTCCCCCTCCCTTTTGAGACAAGAGTCTTTCTAAAATGTCTAAATTGGATTCAAATTTGGGATACTGCTTTCATCTACTAGACAACTGGGATTACAGATTTGCACTACCGCATCTGGCTACTTAGTTTCATTGTAAGAGCCTGTCTCATAGAAACAATCATAGGTCAAAACAAGAATGTAGCCCTAAGAATATTTACTGCAGCACTGTTTAGAATGAGGAGGGGATAAAACAAATGGTTGCAAAATCTTCTGTTTTCAAACTGGCTGTGGTATACTAATTTGTAATCTCAGCACTTGGGAGGCCTAGGCAGGGAGATTGTTGTGAGTTTGAGACCAGTCTGAATTACAGACCCAGACCTGTCTTTAAAAAAAAAAAAAAAAAAAAATCCGTCAGTTCAGAATTTCAAACTGATTAATTTAAAATTGTGGAACACTTTCATAATGTTGTAGGAAACTATTTAAGACACTGAAGTCTAAATATTATGTATTCTTAAATGGTAGAAACTATATTCCATAGTGGTATGTCTGCACAGTTTCATTTTGGTGTGGAGCGATTATGTACATAGGAAAAAAATACCAATATATTCAAGGGTATAGGGCTACGTGTTGAGCAGGCAGTCTTCCTGTAGTTGGAGGAGGTTGGAAGGATGAGGTGAAAATTTTGAGCCAGGTGACAGAGACTACTGACTAAAATCTTTATGGTTACGTTTCAGGAGTGGTAAGATTAGTGATCTTAAAGAAAAGCTGTGTTTTCTAAATTTTCTACAATAAGTATGAGTTATTGTACAATTTTTAAAAATACTTAACAAAAAAAACTCAAATACAAAAAGGCAGATAGCTTTCCAGCACTTAATGAATTCTCAGAAGTTTGTGTTGTGAACTAGCAAGTGAATTAATTCCATATGATGTGATGATGAAAATACTGACAGTCTTCTTCATTTTATACCTTTGGTCATGGCTAGTTTATGAGATTTGAGGTAGGGCATAAAAGGCTAAAAATTAAGAGAGTACAGATTCATTAATCAAATCAGATTTCTAGGTAATGGAAAATGAAGCTTTTACTCAGTTGCTTCTTCGGATCAAGCACACTTTTCACTAGAAGACCTTTTTAGGAAGAGCCAACTATTCTGACTTCGGTGTGTCAGAAGACTGTATCTGTTAGGGCCAGGGATATAGCTCAGTGGCACAGCACCTGCCTGGCAAAAGCAAGGTCCTGAGTTTGATTCCCACTTTAAAAAAAAAAAAAATCTATTAAGACATAGTAATATGTTGAACTTCAGAGCATATGTTCACCTGAATTAAATAGTAGAAAATCAGAAACTGAAACTTATTGATGATTGGTCTTGGATTCAAATTTTAGATAAAAAGTTTTAAGAAGAATTTAAGTTGCAATTTTAGAAAAGTTGTAGATGTTTAAGTTTTAGAACCTTAACTGGAAGACAGACATGTATGACTTGAAATAATAAGACATTTCCCCTATTGGTATGGCTCTGTAAAAAGTAAAAGACCTAGAAGTGAAATAACTGAAATAATAAGGACCAGAAAATACTTAAAAACTTTGGATTTGAACCTACAATTGCAGCATTGTTCTAAGATTTTTAACTGTGTGATCAAACTCTAGACAAGTTTGGTTCTCCTGTATTTGCAAAACTATATTTCTTTCAAGAATTTTTTGAGGTAAGTCTGGAATCTGTTTTTGAAATATTTCTTGATTTTACTTACTGTGTTTTTGTTCTTGAGGTTCAAAGATTTACTGCTACTTCTGTTGTATTTATTGAATAAAGTTTTATTTTAAATTTTGAAAACAAGCAGTAAAAGACATATTGTAAGTGCACAGCATTTTGCTAGATACTATAGATAATGTTTTACAGAAGATAGAATTCCCTGCTTTAAAGGAGATTATTTCCTTGTAAAGTTAGAGCAGACAGATTCAGTTAGAGTACAGTACAAGTTTGTTTCAGGAGGTAGGTTGTTGTGTGAGTTTTAGGAGTGATCAGTGGGGTCTCAGAATGTTATAGGGAAGCTCCTAAAAGTGGTTTGCCAAGTAAATGCTACTGGGTTCTGGGTTGCTGACTTCTTCTGGAATTAGATTCCAGATTCTTCTCAGTTTGAACAAAGACTTAAACAAAAGGATCAAAAAGCAGTGGCAAAGTTTAGTTGAAAAAGTAAAAGTGAAGAATAAGAGAGAAACTGGCTCTGCAGAGAGAGCTTGGGCAGAGTAAAACAGAAAAAAGCAAGATGAAAGAACAACCTGGAGAAAGCAAGGCAGGCTACTGTGAGGAAAGCCAGGTTAGTAACCTCTTGGTGTTTGTGCACTTTTACACTGTCCAAATCTGCAGGAAACCTGCGGGAACTTCCACATATTGGTCCTGAGAGGTGATGCTTGGATCCCACGCCTCAGGCTGACATCAGGTCCTGGTTGTCTTATTGAAAACCTGCTTGAGTGCCAGAAGTCCATGTCCTGGGCTTTGGGAACTGTTCTGCATGTGTGTCTGGATCTTGTAATTAACAGGTCAGACCTACTTCAGCAGCCTGCTCTGCCACACTCTAATCTCCTGTGTCAGTGTTGGACTCTGGTGTCTGGAAGCCTTAGATTAATACAGGCCGAAGGTAGGAGAGTTCAGTGTCTGGAAAGTGGGCCTTTTAAATTGTGATAGCTGTGAAGAAAGAAGCAGAACTTGCATGTTTTGTGAAGGAGAATGGAGAGCGGCAAGTCTAAAATAGATTTGTTTGAGGCTAGCGATTGCATAGCATGACTGGGGGTAGATTTTAGAGGCTCTTAAAAGCCAGATCCCTAGGTTGAGTTTGGTGTCAGTAAACACAGGTTCTTGGTGCACAATATACGCACTTCAGGAGAAGAAAAACTTGTATAAATATTTTAATGCTAAATTTATTGAGACATCATGAGATTAATCCAAGTTACTGTTGGCCTCTACATACAATTACAAGAGGTGCTTAAAATGGTGGCCATTAGCTTCCAGACGTTTATTAGTATGGAGAGCTGAAGTGTATATACATAGTTTTGGACTCTGTGTGTGTGTTTGTGCGCGTGTGTGTGCGCGCATTTGCACGCCCATTTGTATGTTTTGAGACAGGGTCTTGGCATGTAGCCCAGGCTGACCTTGAACCTGCAGTCTCCTGCCTCAGCTTCCAGAGTGCTGGGATTACAGAAGTGTGCCATCATGCCCAGCATCATAAAAGGAGTGTTTTTGGAAGTTAAGTCTACAAGGATATTATAGGGGGTAGTTTGCATTATATATTAGTTTATGGCCAAATGTGGAGATTGATTAGATCATCTCTAAGTTGAATCTTTTCCAAACACTATTTTCCCTGTTATTTCATTCCAGTTGGACAGCTACACTAGGAATTAGGGAGTATTACCACCCTTGCCTTCCCAAACGAGGGAACTGAAGCAGAGCAGGGCACGTGACCCTCCTGGGGTCCGAAAGCTACTAAGGAGTAGAACTTGGCCTTGGAAACCAGGGCCTGAACCCTTGGAAGTCTAAAATGTTTTTCTTTTACAAAGTAAGAGTTTTCGCCATGGAGTCTCCGCCATATTGAAAGTGATGGTGGCCAACTCCCAGCTCAAATAAAAAATTTCGCCTTTCTTGGAAAAAAAAAGAAAAAAAACCAAAAAACAAAGTAAGAGTTTTCAGCAAAAGCAAGATTAACATTCTTTTCTTGTATGTAAATTTTTTCCTCATTTGGTGTTTTAGAACAAAGGTTAGCTTGGGGATTTCAAACATTGTTCATTTCGAATTCTTTTCAAAACTAGATACTGGTTTCTTATAAAAAATACTCTGTAATTCCATAACCATGATAAATGATAACAACTTCAGGTTGAATTTTAAGGCTGGAGGAGAAGCTAGCTGATTTCTAAATGTTTCTGGGTTCCTGAATTTGTTTATTGTTTGTAATACTTTGGGTCAGCTCAGAGCCTTCCACATGGTAGGCATGCTCTGTGCCACTGAGCTACATCCTTAGCCCTTCAAAGTTATTATTATTATTATTTTTAATTTTGAGATAGGATCTCACTAAGTTGCCCAGGCTGGGCTTGACCTTGTGATCCTCCTGCCCCAGGCTCCTAAGTAGCTGAGTGTCAGATGTGCACCAGTATGCCTGGTTTACCTAGATCATATAAACAGGCATAATTTTTATATTTTATCTTTTAAATGCTCAGCTGACAAGGGCTCCTTTAAAACTTAATGCATGCAAACGTCTATACTGAGGTTAGGCTGTTTGCATTTATCAATTTATAGTTTGTTCATGGTCATTTTGATTGATGCATTTGTGGTTTTGTAATGTGGCAGTTACTGTGCCCTGGGTCCCCTTTGTCACTTTGACCATTGGTCTTTTTGCTGTGTATCTTGTAGGATAGATAAGAGACCAGCTCCTTTGATAGCATCTCAGGTTTTTCAATTAATGGTTTTTCCTCTTATTCTTCTCTGTTTGGTTTCCTAGGCAACCTGGTCTCCCCTAGCGCCCTGCTGACGTCTTTTCTGTCCCTCTTTTGCTTCATTCTCCAGTTACTTGTGGTGTCTTTATTTTGTTTTGTTTTGTTTTTTCTATTCCTGCTTTAGAGCTTCACTAGAGGAGTGTATATATTTTCTTAATATTTGTATATTCTTCTTAGAATGTATTAGAAGGATAGGTACAAAAAAATCCTTTAAGAAGTGAAGTAACCTATAATTTGGGGTCAGTTGTAGCAGCTTTGGCCAAAAAGGGCTAAGTTAATTCTATTGTTTCTTTTTACAAAGTTAAATACTAATTAATAATAATAGGACTAAAGAAAATGTTTGTATTCAGGCATGGTGGTACATACCTGTAATCCCAGCACTTTGGAGGCTGAGGCAGGGGGCTT
Organism: Dolichotis patagonum; assembly: GCA_004027295.1. NCBI lineage: Eukaryota > Metazoa > Chordata > Mammalia > Rodentia > Caviidae > Dolichotis > Dolichotis patagonum. The sequence continues at coordinate 210,429 of PVJX010000189.1, read as the reverse complement.
GTCCTAAGTTCCAGTCTACCCTATAGTGAGTTCAAGACTAGCCAAAATTATGTGGTGAGACCCTGTCCCTCCCAAAAGAAAAGTTTTCAGTTAAACTGCTATTCTATGATTAAAAAGATATTGTAGAAAGTAAGATATTTAGAGAGAAAAACAGTATGAAATTGTGAGCATGTAGCAAATGGTTTTTACAGGCTTATGTTGTGATTTGCCTTTTTATAAATTGTGTCTGTAGGAAGCATTTCTGCTAGAATGGGGAGGGAAGAGCATGTAAAGTTCTGAAAATTCAGCTAGTGCTTATATTAGGTCATTAGTGGTACTTTTTGAATCCCGTGGTTCCTTGATCTTTTTAGCTTCAGGGTACTAATGGTCACAACTCGACATGGTGGCGCAGGTCTGTAATTCCAGCTCTCAGGAGGCTGAGGCAGGAGGATTATTGTGAGTTCAAGACCAGTCTGGGCTACAAAGTGAGCTCAAGGCCAGCCTGGACTACATAGTGAGACCTTGTCTCAAAAAAACCCCCTTAAGACAAACAAACAAAATAGAATGAGAAATACTAGTCATGTATAGTAGTCAGTACAAAATTATGTGAAGATAGGAAAGGGCCCAGTGGCTGGGAATATTGAGAGGTTCAGTCAAAAGATGGTGAAGGCACATTGGCAGATACTGTTTGACTGTCATTGCTAGGCATTCACCAAAATAGTTGTTTGATTAGATCTTTTGGATCAGATTTGTGTTTTGAGAGTATCTCTAATAATACAAAATCATGTGCCTCGTACTTCTTGATTGAAGCTGTTGATAAATGATGAAAAATAATAATGATAAATAATAATTGTAGATATTAGTACAGTAGAATTATAGCTGGCTGTGCCCATTCCCTCAGGTTTTCTGTTTTTTTTTTTTTTTTTTTTTTTTTTTAACAGGGTTTCACTGTGTAATTCAGCCTGGCCTTGACTCACTTTGTAGCCCAGGCTGGCCTCCAACTCACAGCAGTCCTCCTGCCGCAGCGTCCCACGTGCTGGAATTACAGGCGTACATCGTTATGCCGGGCTCAGTCCTTCAGTGTTTTTTTTTTTTTTTTAAACATTCTTTATGAGGAAATTTTATATAGTGGTTAAGAGTTAATACCTGATAGCAGACCCTTAGTCTCATGTTAACTAGTTGACCTTGGCTAAGCCTTAAGTGTTGGTTTAATTCATTTGTGAAACAGGTATAATGCCTTCCTCAAGAGAATTGTTTTGCAGATTGGGTTGAATGAGATGATATATGCAAAGCACAGCATTTAATACAAAGGAAATAGAGGTGGTAAATAATAGTGATATTTTGTGAAATAGCTTGCATTATAGAAGAAAAGTAACAGAATGTGGAGGATTAATGGTTTGGGGAGGTGGAGGAGATCTTGTAAGTAGATTAATTATGAGGTTATTACTTTATCCAAACAGTTCTTTTAGGTGACAGGAATTCAATGCTGATGAGGAGCTGAGAGCAGGCAGGTGACTGCTAGGAATATGAAGCTGGGGAAGAGGCAGCTACGTGGATATGTGGTCACTGTCTGGCTGAGCTGCCTGGGTTTGAGAAGAGTGACTGAGTGGGGGCCTAACCAGAGAGGCTTAAGGACACTAATATTTAAGAGTTGGGAGCCAAAGGGACTGTCCCTGTTGATCTAGAAATATAGTAGTTTACTAATATTGTATATTCTTGAAGAAACTAGGAACCAAGATAAATTAGTGTACTTTTTAAATCCACTTTTTTTGCACTATCAGTAAAATAATTTGTACTGTTAGGCTGTCTATTCAGAGTTGAGAGTTTTAACTTTCTTTTGGATTTTACTAAAATTCAGCTCATTAATGTGTATGGGTTGTACCCATGTTCTGTTTTGCCTTCCAGCCTTTGGGCCCCGTTTGGCACCATTTTTTCCAGTTGGCTGTCAAAGGGAAAACAAATTCATTCTTTGAACCAGGAACCTATTTTCCTGTTGGCAGGTTTCTCCCTTAAGTCTAGACACTCTTGGCCTCTGTGGTAGTTTTACTCAGGAAAGTTCTCACCGCATTTTAAACGTAGTATAGCTTTGCTGCTAATTGGCTTGGAGGATCACTACAGTGATTGGTGTTGCTAAGTACCTTGTTGTATTCCTGCCAACAAGCTTGCATATTTAGTATGTTTAATCATGGCTTTTCCTCTATGTGTCCCTACCACTAGGACACAGAATGCCTTACTGCCTTATCATAGGGTGCCTCCTGTTTCTAGTTTACTTTTTTTCTAGGTGAGAAAAAACCTTTCACCATTTTTTTCAATGAAATTTACATTTTAGCAGCTTTGGATACTATGTAATAAAAATTTGAGACTCAGAAATTATTCAAATACAAATTTTAGTTGCTTCCCTGTCTGTGGTAAGGTTTAAACCTAAAGCCCTTATGTGTGTTTCTAGTTACCTTTTAGAGTTGAACTTTCAGAAAGAATCTTGCCTAAAGTATTTACCTTTGTTCTTTGTTCCACTTTATTCTAATTGTATCAAAATCTGCACATGAGATTTTATTTTGGAGGGCTATGCAATAGGAAGTTACTAGTCCCACAGGGTCAAATCTAATTTTTCATTTTAATTTACTCAACCATTTCTTTACATCTTAAGACACTAATTAAAAAAAAAAACTTGAGTTGCCTTTAGTTTTAACTTATTAACTTTCTTTTGGATTTTACTAAAACAGTGCTTTTCGTGTTTTGGTTTTTTGTCCTGGAGTTCTCAGAAGGCTGATTTGGTTCTGCCTGGCCGCTGCTGGGATTTAGAAGGATAGTTTGTGTTGGTGTCAAACCAGCCACATCCTTCTTTTCAAGAAGCAAAATGACACAATACCGAGTTCAAGGTTGTGCCATAAGGTGTGTGGTGAGCTATAAAGTTATGATGCTAGTTTCTGGCCTGCCCACATTGTTTCCAAAGTTCATTTTACATTTTAAAAGACAATGCTTTTCAAAGCCAATATGGAAAACTGTATGGCAACACGTTATCTGAGAAACATTTGGATGTGCAAAAAATGAACGAAGAGGGAAAGATGCTGTTGGCTGGGCTTTATAGCATGGAAACCTGCTTTTAAACTGCTTGGGTAAGGTGGCGTGTTTTATTGATTTATTCTCATATCCTCTCTCCCTCAACCCTGATATCCTATTGACATTATTACCCGTAACACAAAAGCATATTCTTTTATTAATACCTGATGCCCAGAGTTACAGAGCTTATTTAGCTCACGGTTAGTAGAGGTTTCGGTCCATAAGGCAGAGTGGCTGGGCAGAGAGGGATTGCAGAAGAGAAACAGTTCATGGCAAACAGAAGACAGCAAGAACAAGCAAGCAAGGGACTTTAACAGCACCATTCTGCCCTTTTTTATTTTATCCAGGCTCCTCAGGGCGAGTAGCACGCACACCCTTAATCCTACTACCCTTGAAGCTCGCATTGTTCCATGAATCAGTCAATTCCAATGTCACATGCTCTAGATCCAGCCACCTCTGAAAAAGCCCCACCTAATACCCCTAATACCACATAAGGCTTTGCAGGGATATTTAAACACAGGCTACACACACACACACACACACACACACACACACACACACACACATTCTTGAGACACTCTCACTGTATAGTTCAGGCTGGTCTTGAACTCACTATTTAGCCAAGGCTTGCCTCAAATTCATGGCAATCCTCCTGCCTCAGCCTCCCAAGTGTTGGGATTACAGGTGTGTACCACCACACCTGGCTTTAAGCTTAATTTGAATAGGATTCCAGAGAATAAAGTCAGGGCGTATGTTAGGGTGAATTATATTGAAGTAACGCTGAGCTGGTACCAGTTTGTTCAGTTTTATTTGTTTACTTATTTTGTGGTAAAATACATATAACATAAAATTAACCATTTTAGGAGTACCTTTCAGTATTATCAAGTGGATTCAGTGTTGTGCAATCTCTAGAACTTTTTCATATTGCAAAACTGAAACTCTGCCCATTAAAAAACAACTCTTCATTTTCTCTTTCACTAGCGTTTGGTAATCATCATTTTACTTTCTTTCTATCAGTTTCAATTTGTCCGTCCGTCTGTCTGTCTGTCTGTCTGTCTTTACTTATTTGTGAGAACTTGACAGTGTTTATTCTAGGTAAATGGGCTTTAAGTTTAAAGATGAGAATAATCAGGTAAACTCAATGGCCACAGTGACAACTGCATGAACACTTACGTTGCCAGTGTCAGCGCCTCTGCCTCCTGCGCGCGGTGGGACGCTGCTGCTGCTTTCACGTGGGAATGAGGGTGACAGTGGCTCGTGAGGGACCTTACAGGGCCCTCCCTTCCTTGAGAGTGGAGGAAAGAGGTGTTTCTGCGTGATGAAAGAGAAAAGCACAGTCGGACATATGGAGATAGAGAGACAGAAGGGAAGTTGAGGGAGTTCCTTTTGTCTCTTTTCACTATTAAGTAGGAAGCCAGGTCATCTTTTGGAAGTTAGAGGCCTGAGGGTGATTAGAAGGCTTTAAGAAAGTGACAGAAGTTTGAAATTGCCAGGAAATGATCACCCGATCAGTGTGATGGTGATGGTAGTAGTATTACTGGTTGTAAGAACAGCTAATATTTATGGGTTGTGTCTTCTTGCCAGCTACTGTTCTTGTTGCTTTATGTTTTTACTTTTAACCCTATTAACCACTTAATAGCTCCCTCCAGGCATCAGTCGGGCAGCACATTTGTTTATGTACCATCTGTCCCAAGCGTCACTAGAGCAGGTGTCCTTTTCAAACAGGTTTGTCATTTTTATGTTTCCTGTTACATTATATTACAAAAATTAATGAAAAATATGCAGTTTTTGGTCATCCTATATTTAAGTAATTGGACTGGGAAGTGGTTAAAGTGGTTGTTAAACAGATAAAAAACTAAGTTGTAGAGTTAAGGTTCTGTTTTCATTCTCTTGGTCTGAGTCTTTGCTCTTCCTGCATTGTGAATGGCATTGAGAGTGTCCACCTGACACTGCAAGCAAGATATTTGAGTTGTAAATTTGTTTTAATTACTAAAATATTTGTTAGTACATAATATAGTGCATAATGATTATGTTCATTGTGGGGAGCTATTGCATGAACATAAGGCATCTTCTCTTTATTTCCTCTTTTCTTCTTCCTCCCTCTAGGGCAGTGGTAAGGAACCTATGGCATGTGTGTTATTTTTTTGTTTAACATGAAAGATAATGTGTGAGTTGGGGTTTTCCCCCCTAAACTAAAATCTCAGTATTCAGGTTTAATTGCAGTGTGGTAAATAAGTGAGTTTTGGTTTGCAGGTTTGACACTCATTTTTAAAAGGTTTGCCATGACTGCCCTAAGATATAAATTTTAAACTCATTCTTCAATCTATTTATGGTGGCACATGCTTGTAATTCAAGTTACTTGGGAGGCTGAGGCAGGACGATCCCAAGTTTGAGCCCAGCCTGGGCAGCATAGCAAGACACTGTCCTTTCTCTAAAAGCTTTTACTTTTTATAAATCTGTGGCTTCTCTTCATGCACATTGATTATTGTACTAAGTAAATGTGAAATTTAGAAAAAAAAACCCTAGTTTTCATATTATCGTTAAATGCAAGCCTCAGTTTCTTGCTCATCTTTATTTGACATACATGAAGATTTTTTCCAAAGATACAAGTGGGCAAATAGAAGCTAGAAAATTTCGATGTGAAGCAAACCAGAACATGTTGAGCTATAGGAAACTTATATACGGACTAGCATTTTCATGTTCAGATGCAAACATTATGTTCAGAAAATGTTCAAAGCAAATGTCATGTTAAGTTAAAAGGGTAAAATCAACCTGTAAGATCAGGTCATTTCTAGGCTATAATTAATTTATATAAATATCCTTATTACCCAGATAGGAAACTTCCTATGTTATGGATTGGCTAAAATTAGAGAATGTAACTTTGTCCCCCAAATCTGCATGCCAGGTCAGTTAAGATTCAGTTCAAGCAGTTATTATCTCTTTTAGGTTTAACTCCATCTTGGTGCCAGCTCATTTTAGGTTAAATGTATCTTGTGAACTTGACTGCTTTGTTATGAGGCCTAACAGTTTGATTTTACCATTAGGAAAATATCTGTAAAGTAAGAGATGAAATACAGTATGGCTGAACATTGTTAACTTGGATAATACAAACTATTATACAGTGAAGCCGTTGCAGACTCTTACATCTGGAAAACTTTCCCAAAAGATATTTTTGAATTTTTCTGGGGAGATAGATTGTCAGTGAATGAAAAGAACTTTTTGTAGGCCATTTGGGAGTGTGGTAACTGGTACTTTTGGACTCCATGCATAGAGATTCAAGGCTAAGGGAATGTTTTAGTGTAGAGTATCAAGTTTTGTATCCAAAGCTATTACTTTCTTCAATTATGAAAAACCACAAATTGCATAATGAGTTTGGTATTTTGTTGGTTCGGAGAGATGCATGATCTCAGAAGACTTATAAGCCTTGTAAGACTTGGGATGTATGTGACATGTGCTTTTTTTTCCTCCCTGATTTTTTTTTTGTTTCAACAGTCTAAGACATGATTTTGAAATTATATATTCTAAGTTAGCAAATCCAAATCAGTACCAATCCATCCATTTCTTGCCCTGTGCCAAATGTATACTTTGCTGAACTTTATAATTTGGGCTCCAAAGTTTATACATAGCAAATTCTAACATCTGCCAAGTTCTGATATGATTCAGAGGGGGAGTAGAATAAAAAGTAGGGTGAAGAAATCTGGAAATGTATGCCTATAAGCTAAGTTACATTTTGGAATTTGCTTCTATGTAGATTTTCCCCACATGGACCACTCTGATATTTTAGCAAGCTGAGCTGGAAAGTTCATGTTGCATAGGATAAAGAACAATACATAGTCTGTTTAGTAGCTTGGTGCTAAGCCTCCTGGCATTGCCAGTTCAACTAATAGACATCATAGTCATTTTTCCTGTGGAGTGTAAAAGTTTGACTGTCATCTTTTAGGAATATGGTGATTCGTGACGATTGCTTTTAGATTAGCAACTGTCCAGTTTACAGGGTGTTATCTGCTTCAGTAGTTATTAATTCCCTCACCCCATGAACTGCTGCTGCTTTTGAGCTGTGAACGCTACATTGTAGCTGCTTCAAAGAAATGCATGTGAATATTAAAAAATACACTGAATTTTCATTTTGTCAATGAGATCTTAACTTTATCCATTCTTACAAAACATTAGCATCACTGGGGGAGGTGGGCTGGGTCTTGCTGTTAGTCCAGGCTGGCATTGGGCTTGCTGTAAAGCCCAAGCTGGCCTCCAGTTTGCAATCCTACCTCAGTCGCGTAAGTGCTATGATTACAGGCCTGTGCCACCTTCCTGTCTGTTTTTGTTTTTAAATTTAAGACATTGTTTTTAGAACTAATTTGTTTTCTCCTCTTTGCTTTTCCTTTAATTCAATAAAAATTCCTTTTTCTTGGGTTTTGATGCATTTCTACCTCATGCTTACAATATTTCCAGGACCACAGACCCCAGGTAGATATGGAAAACTAGAGCGTAAGTTAGTGCCTATAGTAATTTTAAGCTCCCCAAGATTTACTTCATAGGAAGTGTATTATTAATTAAAGATATTTTGAAAGACATTTCTATTCAAGTGATAAATAATACTTTACATAGCTGGTTTAAAAAATATAGGCACAAAGGGACCGGTAACTAGCATGGACCGGGAGAAGCAGCCACCTGTGCTCCTGTGAGCTCACCAGCTGCCATCGGAGGAGTCTTGGTGTAGCCGTGCATGTCTGGAGAAGTCTGGCCTGTGCCTCACCACCTCCCCAGAAACCCAGGTTAGGAGAAAGCCAAGTGCCTGACCCATTCCCCTATACTGCAGATGGGCAGCCAACACAGGAAGCACCTGGGACCCTACAACCAGTTGTCTGGAGGAACTGAGGAAAATGTCTAAGATGAAGGAGCAAAAGGCAATCTAGACCTACAGCCTACACAGAAAAAGGCCAGGAGACATGGACATGGAAAACAATGGAAATGTCACACTTGAAATTTCTGAAAGGATAGCAACTAAAGAAACAACTTCAGGAGGCTGTGAAAGTAATCAGATCAGAGGGGCTGAGGATTTAGCCCAGCGGCTCAAGTGCTTGCCTGGTAAGTATGGGGTTGTGAGTTTTATCCTCGGCAGCAAAAAAAAAAAAAAAAAAAAAATCAGATCAGAAATAATATGTCATGTAAAAGAAGAAATGACAAACAATGAAAGAATTGCTGAGCATATCTAAACAAGACATAGATTAAAAAAGAGGAGCATAGAAAATTATGGAAACCTCGAACGAACAAATAAATAGAAAAGAATTACAATGCATGAAACATTCAAAGAGATATCTAGGAAATTAAAAACTTCATTGAAAGCTGGCAAAACTGCTTGAAAGAAACTGAAAATAGATTTTCAGACCTTTGAAGACAGGATTCTAGCTAACAGTCATGAAAGGAAAGATCTCTTAAAAATAAAAGGAACCAGAAAATGACAATTCAATGATTGCAAGACAATGCAAAGAAAAATGATTTAAGAATGATAAGTGTACCATTATTGTTCAGATTATTGAATGCAGATATCTTGTGCTCTGGGTGAATGATTTGGGGATGACAATGCACAATGTATGTACCGTTGTTGCCCCTTGATTGATATGTTTTGAAATTTTTTAGTTTTTTTCTTCTTTTTCTTTTTTCTCCTTGAAATAAAATGGATTTGGGGGAAAAAGAAAAGAAATGGCTCAGATGGAAAATTTTATGTCTATTTTACCTTACTATATTTTAAAAAAATTTCAGCAATTAAATGGTAAATTGTAATCACTGTGTGGTATCACAAAAAGAAAACCTGAAAAATTAAAAAAAAAAAAAAAGAATGGTAGGTGTCAGGGAAAAGCTGGGGTCATCACAAATAACATAAAAAGACTACAGATATAAGAGCAGAAAACTTTCCAAGCATTTACTTTTCTGACATACAGATATAAATAAGGCATATAGAAGTCAAACTAGCCATAATCAAAATAAAGCTATACCCAGACATATAATAATCAAGATCCCAGAAATTCAGCACAAGAACAGAATATTAAAGGTTGTTAGAGCAAAGAAACAGATCACCTATAAAGGGAAACCCATCAGGATCACTGCAGACTTCTCAACACAAGCCACCAAGTCAAGCAGAGCTTGGAGTGAAGTGTTTTAAGTCCTGAAAGAAAACAGCTTCCAACCCAGATTGGATGTACCCTGAAAAATTATCTTCCAAAATTAATAGAGCAATGAGATCCTTCCCTAACAAAGATCAATTGAAGGAATTCACGACCACCAGACTAACCCTACAAAGAGTGCTAGAAGATCTTCTAAAGAGATAAAGATGACCATGGTTCCAGAAACAGCAGCAAAGGGGGATTGCTGAGCAGACCAGACAACTGAACAGTAGGGAAATGTGGGGGGCCAAGTGCAGGATGATAGCATGGCAGAGACGAGCCAGTGCATGTCAGTCATAACCATTAATGCAGATGGCCTCAGTTCACCAATAAAAAGAAATCTGGGCCGAGTGGATCAGGAGACAGGATCCATCAATATGTTGTATATAAGTTTGAGTCGAAAGGAAATTCATGGACTGAGAGTTGGAGGAGAGAAGACAGTGCTGCATGTGACAGGGACCCCCCAAAAAGCTTATGTAGCTTGCCCATCAACCACAGAATGGATAAGAAAACTATGGTATTTTTATACAATGGGATGCTACTGGGCTATAAAGAAGGATAATCTTGAGGCTCTTTTAGGTAAATGGGCGCAACTTGAGATCATGCTCATGGGTGAAATGATTCAGACTCGCATAGGTGAGTGAGTATTGTGTTGTCTGCCTAGCATTAGAAACTGGTGAGTTAGTGGGATCCAAAATGTACAATAGATACTGTGAGAGTGAAAGGGAAGGATTTTGCTAAAAAAAAAGAAGGAATGACTGGGATGGGGGAAAGGAGAAAAGAAAGAAAGGAAAAGATTATATCTATGATAGATAATTATACTCCTAATCTCTGTTAGCCCAACCCCCTACAAAAAAAGTTTGTGCTTTTATTGTTTGATCCTGTTTTTACTCATGTGCCTGGTAATCTGAGCAACTACTATGAAGACAACAGTGTGCAACATATTAACCATTGTTCATCCCCTATTCTGTTTTGAAATTCTTTATCATCGTTTTTATTCTTTTTACTTTTTCATTTTAAAATTAAAAAAACAGGTATGTTCTTGAAATTATTGATGAATTTTTAATAGATGAAATAAGATGAATGATGAGTCATTCTTTCTTAGTAATGTGATAGGATGTGCAGAGAAATTCCTTTTGTGCAAAAAAAATGCAAAAAATTAAAAAAAAAATTTTTTTTGAGACAGGGTCTCACTGTGTAATTCTAGCTGGTCTTGAACTCTGTATGTAACCCAGGCTGTCCTGGAACTCACAATGACCCTCCTTCCTCAGCCTCCCTAGTGCTGGAATTAAAAGACATGTGCCACCACACCCAGCTGTGCAAAACATTTTTAAGTGAAGCTAAGGAAAGAGGACCATTTGGTTACATATAAAATATATGTAAAGTTCTAAAGCTTGTGAAAGAAAACAACTGAAGTCTTAAAAAGATCAGAAAACATGATTTCATAAGGCAGAATAAACCCTTTAGGTAGTGTTGGTGCTACTTTTAGGAACAGAGCAAAGAAGAGAAATAAGAGATCATTAGTGCCCAAGTGCAGGACAGGCTGACCTAGATAGGCGTGGGAGCATGAAGGGATTGTACCTGCATACAAAACCTTGTGTATGACTCTGTGGTAAATTAACTAATGGTCAGCTTGCAACACCCCACTGAACTGAGTCAACCAGGTTCTGGGTGTGGAAGATCCACCAGAGGGTTGTTTTCAACAGCATAAAAAGAGAACTGCAAGGGAAGATGGCGCTGTTGTTTCTCCTGGAGAAGCCTGTCATGCTGGTTTTCCCATTGCTGTCACTGAGGATGACTGTGGTTCTCTTCAGGGGAGCTCTGGTCCTTACCTTGAGCATCATTTCCTGGGTCCAGTGCAGATCCTGGAGCCTGCTGGCACAGATCCTTTATTCCTCTGGCACAGACTTTGTAGTTTCCACCAGTGGCCTTTGGATCTTCCCAGTGCAGACCCTTAATGCAGACCTACATGCGATATTGTCACGGAGCTGGACATGGTCCAGCTGGAGTCGTGGGGGGCGTCGCTGTGGGGTCCAAGTCCTCAGCTGGATTCTCTGGGTCTCTAGTATGTAGGCAGATCTCTTGTGCTCTTTTGCATTTGACGTTTTGGGTGAATATTATAAAATAATCACAAATTATCCTGTATTTAAATCTATTGCCTTGCAAACCCTGGCTACAGCAATTGACTTGAGCCTCTGGCCAGAGAGGGGAGTCTCCTGAGAAACTATGGAGAAGTCACTCACGCCCACAGGAGTCTGCAGCTAGGTTTCTCACTACCTCCGAGCCCTGAAAATCTGTGAGCTGAAAGCCTAGTTGAAAATATTCTCAGTTGGTTCTGAATACCAGTGTTGGGGAGAATCAGATTCACATTTCTGTAGAAGCACACTTTATTGACAAAACTTTATTCAAAGTTTTATAGATGAAGTTGCAAGAAATGTGCACTTACAAAGGAAAACAACTGATTTGGTCAGACACGGCAGAGGAGGTTTCCCAAATATGGCTGCAGTGGTAACCTGAGTCATGTGCTCCTTTAGAACCTTGCTAGTGTAGCATGAAGAAGTCTCTGTCTTCTATTCCTCCTGGGCAGGCTTTGGCAACTGCTCTTACCAAAATATGACAGAAGTGGTAATACATGACTTTAGAGGCTAAGTCATACCGTCCCCCCACAGACTTCTTCTTTATTCACTTAGGATGCACTTTCCTGGAGCCCTTTCCCACACCCAAAGAAGCCTATGGAGAGAACCATAGTGGAAAGGAACTCACGCGGGTCGGTGACATCAGCTCAACTTCCAGCTGACAAGGATTAACGTGCTGCTTTATAATTAAACCGTTTAAAAAGTGTATCCTCCATACTCCTATGCAGCTGAGCTAAGGTGACTCCACATAGAGGAGAGGCCAGCTCTTTTCTGTACAGATTGTTGTTAATTTGTGTGCAAAAATGTGATTATTGTTTTAATCTACTCAATTTTAGGGTGATTCATTACACAGTTATCATTATGGTTTAGATCTAAAATGTGCTCTCAGAGCCCCATTGCGGGCCATGATTGGATCATAGCGGCCTTGTGGTGGATTCATCCAGCGATGAATTTAGCAGTTGAATGTGCCGGCAGGATGTGAGGCCGAGTTGGAGGTGGGTCACTGGCGTGTGACCTGGAAGGGTGCACTCTTGTCTCTGACTTCCTCTTTCTCTCTCTGCTTCGTGGGTAGCTTGGGCTGAGCACCTTTCATCAGCATGCCATTCCTGCTGTGGAGTTAGCCAGGCATGGACTGAGTTCTCTAAAGACCGTGAGCTGAAATAAACCTGCTGTCTTCTCAGGTGTGAGAAGTTGGTATTTTGTTCTGGTGATAGGAAAGTGACTAATACCGAGATAGATAACCAAAACATCGGCAGAGCTATCAGTCTCATGAACACTACAGATGCTCGAAGAAACAAAAAAAGAGGGTAGTAAGATGATCAAGAGAGTCTCAAAATTGATGAGGAGAATGGAAAAGTTGTTTTCAGTAGAACTTTTAGATAGGAAAAATTAGTTGAAAATATAATGGAAAGATGATGTATATTTTTTAGAGTTGATGTGTAAATAAGTTACTATACTGGATTTAAAGATAAATCTGAAGAAAATGTTTAGAGTTTAGTACAGTGAAAGAAGGGATGGAATATATGAGAAGTTTCTTCACAGAAAACGAGAAACTGTTCATCAGTTTCTGATTTGGTGGTTCCCAAACTTTTGTATCTTAGAATCTTTTTTTGCCTTGAGAAATTATTATGAACACCAAATTGCTTTTATTTATGCATGTTACATTTATAACTTGCCCACATTTTTATATGTGTATTTAGTTCAATAAAAGCTTTTAAAAATTCATATATGATGGATTATTACTTTGCCCTAAAGAATAAATTTGAGTCCTTTATAGGAAAATGAATGTACCTTGAGACCATAATGTTCAGTGAAATAAATGATACACAAGCTTAAATGTCACATGGTTTGTCTTAGGTAAGAAACCCCAAGGAAGAATAATTTAAAGAGTAAAATATTCCAACAGAGTGAAAAGAAAACCCATGAATTGGGAAAAAAAATCTTAGCCCTCAGACAAATGACTTTTACCTAGAACATGCACAGAATTAAAATCAGACCCCAGAATTTCAAAGACCCAATCTAAAAATGGGCATCTGGGATGAACACACACTTCTCAAATGAAGAAATACAAATGGCAAATAAATATATGGAAAAAATGCTCAGTATCATTGGTCAAAAGAGAAATGCAAATTAAAACAACACTCCATCACATTCCAGAAAGAATGGCCAGGATCAAGAAAACCACCAACAACAAATGCTGGAGAGGCTGTGGGGAAAAGAAACTCTTCTGCACTGTTGGTGGGAGTATAGACGGGTGCAACCACTGTGCAAATCAGTCCGGAGGTTCTGCAAAAAGCTGGGGTTGGGAGTCCCATTTGAACCAGCTATTCCATTTCTAAGCATATTCCCAGAAAAATTGAAAGCGTTATACCATAGTGATATATGTGCACCCAATCAACTGAGGAATGGATAAAAAAGATGTGGTATTTTTATACAGTGGAGTACTAAGCTGTAAAGAAAGGCTTTTATAGGTAAATGGATTTGACTTGAGATCATACTCATAAGTGAAGTAAATCAAACTCACGTGTAAATACCATATTCTCTCCCCAGTGTAATAAACTGAAAGAGTAAATAAGATACAAAATCTTCAATAAATATTGTGAAAGGGTAAGAAAGTGCTCAAAGGGGCAAAAAACTAACTCAAGAAAAAGGAGAAAGGAAGGAAGAGAAAAGAAAAAGTTATAAATTTGTATATATACACAAGATAGAAAAGGTGATTGTACAACTAATTCTATTCTTGGGACAAAACAGTTAACATTCATAGGATTAAAAATTATGCATGTTTATATCTGGTAATCTGAGTAACACTTTTGAAGATAACTATGCAAATAACAACCTTAGTAATGTTCCTACTACCTTGTTTTGAAAGCATATATTATTATTGTTTTGGGTTCTCGTTATTGTTATTTATTTGTCTATGTTGTTTTTGCTTTTCTTGTATATTGCCTTGTTTTGTTTTGTTTTTCCCTCTAATACAGAAAGGATAGATGTACAAGTATAGGCTTATACATGCCTAGAACTTCCCCTAAAGAATTTACAAGAAATGATTTTATTACGTGTAATGGTATGAAAAGCTACTTTTAAGAAAATGAGACATTATGGTAGCCATTGCTGATTTTCTGTCATCTGTGTTGAAGTCCAATAATGCTTTTATTCTTTGTTTTGATAGTTTTAATCTATCTTCCATTGTTTGATTTCAATATGTGTGAAAGTATGGACAGCTATTTTGAAGAGAACAAGAGACATTATGGTAGCCATGGTTGACATTCCTATTGCTGGTTTTGAAGGCCAGTAATGCTTTCATTCTTTTCTTTTGATCAGCTTTATACTATTTTGTCTAGTTTGAATTCATTGTGTGTGAAAGCATGGACAGCTATTTTGGGGAGAGCAGGAGACATTATTGTAGCCATGGCTGATTTCTTGTTGTTTCAAATCCTATGTTGCTTGCATTGTTTTGTTCTGATCTGCTTTGTTCTGATCTGCTTTGTTTTGTTTTGTTTTGTTTTGTTTTGTTTTATTCTCTTTCAAATAAAAGAAGAGAGTAAAATAAAAGGTAGAAACTAGGGAATAGGGAGATAGATCAATTACAAGTGGAAAGAAGATCTAGAGATGGAGGAGAGGGAAAAGGAAGTAAGAACAATTAAGAAGTGTTATGTATGCATATTGACTTCCTATGATGAATGTGATCATCATGTACTGTAAATATGTACTAATAAAAATTTAAATTTTGTGCTGGGGATTTAGCTCAGCAGCATAAGTGCCTGCCTTGTAAGCGTGCAGTCATGAGTTCGATCCCTGGTACAAAAAAAAAAATTTAAATTTTTTGTAAAGATGACATAAAGGCTGAAAGGAGAGGAGATACTACAAATATTCTGTTATGGAGACTATAAAATAACTCAGAAGAAAGGGTAGCAGAACAGAAATAGAAGTCATGTTTATTTCACAGAAGCAGAAACAAATGGTCCACGGACACAAAAAGATGCTCAACCTTTTTAGTAATGAATGAAAAGGAAATTAAAACACAGAGGAACTATTTATTCTCTACTTACCAACCCCCCCCCGGAAAAATTACGAGAAATTAAAAATAAAATAGCTGTGGTCTGGGATGATGTGGAGCAGTAGAAACAGTCCTGCTGTTGCTAATGGGTACTGTCATTTTGGAACCTAATTTGACTTTTCTTAGTGATTCCTAGGTATATACCCTCGTGAAACTCGGACACTCGTGGATGAAGAGACAAGTAGAGGATACTTATTGTATTGCAAACTAGTGAAAAATCCAAACAACTCAAATGTCTAGGAGCTGTGAAGCAATAAATACACTTGTTTTTATTTGTAAAAGGATGACTGTATTAGTATGAGGTGCATTAAACGCCACTACTTGCATCTTTGTAGAGGAATCTTACAAATATAATAAGGGTCAAAATGGTGGTTAAGTAATAGATAGGAATCTGTCTGTGTAAAGACAGGCAAATCTAAAATGTGTGCTGTTTAAGGTGACATATGTTATAATTGCAAAGAAAAAGGAATGATGAACACTTCACATTTTCTGGGGTAGAACTGTGGGAAATAAGATGCACCTAAAGAACTGTGGCTTGTATATGTAATACTGCACAGTAAAAATTTTGATGTGTTGTTGAAAAGAACCATATAATGGCTCTTTTTCTAAGAAGAGAATCTTGGTAATGTAAATGGTAGTGTTTTGTTGTTGTTGTCTTTTCTTGCAGTGCTGGGCAGAGCTTGTGCATGCCAGGCACGTATTTTAGCATGAAGCTACGTCCCCATTTTTGTTTTCGCGTATGTTTTTGGGAGATGGGGGTCTTACTATATTACATAGGTTGCTGTCAAACAAATTCTTGAGCTCAAGTGATTTCCCTGGCCTTGGCCTCCCCAGTGTCGGGATTCTAGGCACGTGCCAGTTTGTCCAGCCAAATGCTAATGAATTTTCAATCCTAGTCACTTTTTTTTTTTTTAAAGACAAGGTCTCGTTCTGCAATTCAGGCTGGGCTTGGACTCACTGCAGTCCTTCTCCTTTACCCTCCTGACTGCTAAGATTATGGACGAGCTCCTATTTTAGGCAATCTTTTGGCATGTGTTTGTATGCATAAAAACCTTCAATCTATTTGAATTTTTTTCAGAGATTCTATATAACATCTTTAGTAAGTGGAGTACATATCTAGGAAGAAGATAAAACTAGGAAAATTCACATACAAATTCAAGTTCTAGGGCTGGGGATTTAGCTCAGCAGCGTAAGTGCCTGACCGGTAAGGGCAAAGTCATGAGTTCTGTTTCTGCTACCTGTCCTGCCCCAAGATTTCAAGTTCAGTAGTTGTAATCTTAGCATGAGAAATTAGGCCTCTTAGCTCACCTGTCTTAAAGTTGCTTACTGTTGTTAAAAATCAAGACTTTCTTTTTATTTTTTTCATTTTTTTTTTAACACTTTCTTAGGGCCGGGGATTTAGCTCAGTGGATTTAGCTGCCTGGCAAGCGTGAGGTTGTGAGTTCCATCCCCGGTTCCAAAAAAAAGACTTTCTTAGTTTATTTATTTAAGGTCAGCAGCAGAGACACCATGCTCTTTTTTGCATCTCTCCCAGCCCAAATCTGTCATTGGTTAAAAACCTCTATCCACTGACATCTCCTTTTCTGAAGTAATGTGAAACCCAATAATCATACACAGACCTGACCTACTTTGGAGGAACCAGAGGACAAAGAAACCCTCGCTTTCTTCATCCTTTTTTGGATAAAAAGTAGATTTTAGAATGTGAGGTCCAGAGCTTCCTATATCTATTCTGTGAGAGCCCTAGCCGGCTTGTCCCTGTCCTGCGGTATGTCAGCGTGTGTCCCCATGTGTGTTGCTTTTAGCGTGATGGACTTGGTGCTTGTGCAGCCCTCATGTGTTTGCTGGTGTGAAGATTTCTGGACATTTCCCAGGGCACTATAGCTTACAGAAAACATAGTTGAAAGGTATTTGTTTTTATTTTCAATTCTGTTTTATAGTTTTGATTTTTTGTATACTTATCTTCTTTTCGTAAAGTAATAGTTTGGAAGGTAACCTTACATTCTATACATATTAAAGAGCCATCAGCTGAAAAGATAGTTCAGAGTAGTCCTCCCGTTTAGGTGCTGTTGTGGCTTATCTACTAACATCTTAGTTCTATCTCTTTGCAGTTATTGTGCGAATGTGGTATTTTATTGTCAAAACAGGTTTTAGTGTTTACTTTATTCATTGACGATTTTAATAATGATAAAAACAGCTTCCCGCAAGGAGAACCCTGTTTTACTTGGTTCGCTAACAGTTGCTGCAGCACTACAGTTGGGTTGTAGGCCTAGGCCCAGATCCTGTACTGATTGCTTCTGACTTCACTAAACTCACTGTTTTGTGTAATAAACACAAATACTAATCAAGGAAGATGCCTGTCAATATCCCTGGACTAACAAATCAGAAGAGACAAAATAGTGCACCATTGGCGTAAGGATAGACATATACATTAATGGAACAGGTTTAAGTTCAGAAATAAAACTTTACATTTAGGGTCATTTGATTTTTGAGTGAAATACCAAGACAGTTCAATGGAGAAAGACGAGTCTTTTCTTTTTTCTTTTTTTTTCTTTAGCTAGAGTCTCCCTGTGTAGCCTAGGCTGACCTTGAACTCACAGTGATCCTTCTGCCTCAGCCTCCCAGATGCTGGGATTACAGGTATGCACCACCATGCCTGGCAAGTCTTTTCAGCTAGTGGTCAGGGGCAAGTAGGTAGGCACATGCAAAAGTTTTAAGTTGGCTCCTTGCTTTACAGCATATACAAAAATCAACTCAAAAATTCATTGTACACATAAATATATGAGCTTAAACTCTTCAAAGAAAACATAGGTGTGGGCCAGGCGTTTAGCTCAGTGGCACAAGTGCCTGCTTGGCAAGTGCAAAGTTGTGAGTTCGAACCCTGGTACCAAAAAAACCTCCCCAAAACAAAAACAAACAAACAAACAAACAAAAAATAAAGGAAAAAATAGGGCTTAAACTCTTCTAATCTTAAATTAGACTTGACCCCAGAAGCACAAAAGACAAAGGAAAATTAGATAAATTGGATTACTGGATTAAAATGAAACATTTTTTTCTACTACAAACAATAAATTTTAAAAAGTGTGAAGACAACCCATAGAATCAGAGAAAATATTTGCAAACTATGTAACACACTTGGGTCCACAGTATATAAAAACTTCTACAACTCAAAAGTGAAAAGACAGTTAACTCTGTTTAAAAAAAAAAAA
This sequence comes from Dolichotis patagonum, assembly GCA_004027295.1. Classification (NCBI taxonomy): domain Eukaryota; kingdom Metazoa; phylum Chordata; class Mammalia; order Rodentia; family Caviidae; genus Dolichotis; species Dolichotis patagonum. Next base: position 191,831 of record PVJX010000189.1, on the reverse strand, counting down.
AAGACCAGAGATTTGAGTATGTATTTCTACTGAGAATGTATATAGATGATCAATAAAAACATGAAAAGATACTCAACATTATTAGTCATCAGGAAAATGCAAAAAAAACTCACTTCACAACTATTAGCATGACTAGCAGAAAGCTGAATACTAACAACTGTTGGTGAGGCTATGGAGAAATTAGAGCCTTCCTGGATTATTGGTGAGAACAGAAAGTGACACAGCCACTTTTATCATTTCTTCAATATATTAGATGTTCAAAAAATGTTAAACGTATAGTTTTACCATGTGACCTAGCCGTTCTGCTCCTAGGTACAAAAGTAACAACATACTCATACAATTTTTTACATAAACGTTTATAGCAGCATTATTCATAATAGCCAAAAAGTAGAAAGAACTCAAACACTCATCAACTGATGAATATATAATGAAGATTAGTATATCTATACAGTGGAGCATTGTTTGGTAATATATGTTATGGTCTGAACACTCCTTGAAAACACCATGGTAAATGAAAGAAATCACAGAAGGCCTTGTATGAGCCCATGTAGAGGTAATACTCAGTGTAAGCATTTATGGAAAGAAGCTAGATTTAGATTAGTGATTGCTTAAGCATGATAGGTGCTGGGATGAGAGGAATGGGTAGTGGTAGCTAAATGCGTATGGGGCTTCCTTTAGAGGAGGGCAGAAATTTCAGTTTACATTGTTCCAGTGATGGTATCACCCTGTGAATAAACTGTTAAATTTAATTTCATACTTTAAATTGGTGATTGTATGGTGCTTAAATAATATATCAATAAAGTGATTATTTTTGAACTGAAAACTAGAATACAAGGAAAGCAGGAACATTTTTTTCCTAAGGAAAAACAGCTGTGATTATCTCATTAATGAATTTTGTATCCTTTCTCTTGCCTAACTGTGAATTTAAAAAACTTTCTTAAGACAAGGTTTCTCTATCTGGTGTGGGCTGGCCTTAAACTTGCAGGAGTTCTCCTATCTCAGCTTCCCAAGTGCCGTATCACAGGTGATAGAGGTCCAGTACTGTTTTCAACACATCATATCAAGGCATGTCAGGTGCCTTATATCCACATGGCATCACTGTTGATACTGACTTGATCACCTAGTTGAGGTAGTGTTTGCCAGGTTTCTCCACTGTAAAGTGATTCTTCACCCCATTTTCTGTATTGTAGTATCTGGAATGAAGTCATTAGATGTGCATGTTTTTGTTAGCATCTTTGCCATTGGCAAAAGTAACTTTGTAAAGCACTGAGCCTGACATATTTACTTTTTTGGTTGGAAAACTTACCTGTGTTACATAGAAAGCATTTGCTGGGATAATAAATAGGACCAAAACTTTTCTTGAGAGAATTTCAGTTTTGTTTACATGCTGGAACTCTTGATTGCAACTCCTATAGTTTTGTGCCATAAAATACATAAGAAATTTATTTGGCCTAGAGTTTTTTAGGGATTACGTACATCAAAAAAAAAAAAAAACCTATAAGGCATTAATTTTCTACTGCTGTATAACAACACACACTTAGCCCACCATTTCTATGGCCATGAATCCTGGCATGTGCAGTCCTCTGCTCAGGGCCTCAGAAGGACAACACTATGCCAGCATTTGTCTCATCAGGGGAAAAAGCCACTTTCAAGGTCATTCAGCTTACTGGTAGCTTGTGTTTTCATGAGGCTTTGTGACCTGAGACCCCAGCTTTTGCTGGCTGTTGGCCAGAGTCCACCCGTGGGTTCTGTAGAAGCTGCCTGCGGATCTTTGAGGTCACCCAGTTTGTTTTCCTTTGGCTGCTTTAACGTGGCTGCTTTCTTCATTGAGCCCACTAGTACCACTTGAAGGAGAGGAAGGACATTACACAGAGTGTGAATGTGTGTGTCAGTCTGTATGTATAGGAATCAGTGGGGACCGGTCTCCTCGGAGTCAATCTGTACACGTCAATGGGACTTGCGTTGAGCATATTTATTTTGAATAGGATTACATACAGGGAGCCTGCTTGATAAGCATTAGTCCCAGAGTATGTCTCAAATACAGTTTAATTTAATAGAGCTGAGTGAAAAGAAAAACTTCATAATAATTGGTGTTAGGTTTAATGAAGATAGGTAGAGGTGTTCAGTGAAACATAACAGCAGAAGATGAATAAGGAAGTTGAAAGATAGGTGACATGCTATTACATGTTTCCCTATTTCAAAATTTTATAGATGTCTAGTGCTGCGTATACTTCCTTTATTAGTTAGTTTTCTATGTTTATATTTAAGAGCCCATTACCATAAAATGAGTTTTGAGAAGCAACAAAACAGTACAGTTAAGGATTCAGGTTCTCTATTGCCTACGCTGAAATCCTGCCTCTGGTACTACGTTGTTGAATAACCTGGGTAAACTACTTCATTGGTCTATACCTCAGAAAAATCTGTAAGATGGAAATAATAATAGTACCTGCTTCTTCGTGGTGGTGTATACATTATGGATTAAGAGTTAATGGCTGTCAACTGGGTGTGGTGGCACTTGGCTGTAATCCCAACAGTTGGAATGAATGCCGAGGCAGGAAGATTACCATGAGTTTGAGGCCAGCCTGGCTTACATAGTGAGTTCAAGGCCAGCCTGTACTATGAAGCTAGATCCTGCTTCAAAAAACAAAACAAAAGAACAACAACAAAAAAAGAGTTAATAGCTGTTGTTTTCAAGTGTGTTTTGCTTTTGATTCATTGCTGTTTAAGTAAGAAAGTAATACTACACAGTACTTAGGAGTTTATTCACCAACGCTATCTCAAATGGGGTGAATATATCATTCTGTATATTATATCATAGGGCTATAAAACTAACTGGCTTAAATACTTTAGCTGTCCAGGATTTACAGTTATTTGACTAGTGATTGAGTTAGTTTATGTGAATGAACTTTAGAACTTAAATAAGTTGGTTAAAAAAGATAAAATCTTCCAGAGTTCTGATTAGAAACTGGAACAGGTAGAACGTTGACTAGATAACTTTGCTTTCAAGCCTAGTACAAGCACACTTTTATTTAATAGATGAGATCATTGAGAACTAGAGAGGTAAAATGACTGAACTCTAAATCTAAATTTCCACTCACTGTTCTTTTTGCAGGCTCAGTGATTTGCAAACTGTACCCAGAGCTAATTTTCTAAAAGTTTTCTCCATTTCTGAATTTTCTACTCAAGTTTAATCGAAATAGATCCTCTTTTATGTCTCATGTATTTTGGGATTTGTATGTGGTTTTGTCCAGAGTGTAAAAAGGTTCTACTGTTGTGTGTGATGGTTTTTATATCCTGTCTACACTGAGCTCCTTGTTTCATGCCATTTCTACTCAGTACATTTGATTTATTGTGGAGATTATCTTAGATTTTGTTTCTGAAAATTCCAACTTGATCTATAAAGAAATTGACCATGACCCCAGAAAAATTTAAAGGATTTTTAAATTTGGAGAGATAATTATTTCAGTATGAAGTCATAGTTATTATCGATTAACATTTTTTTCTCATTTGTCTAGATCATCACTTCATTTTCTCATCTTAAACCTCATCCTTGTGATTTTCTAGGTGGTGTTATTAGTGGTCTGTTTTCTAAAACAATACTTATGCAAATATGTTTATCTTAAATGAAAGCATTTGTAGTATGTACAGGTGCTTTTCTGTCTCTTTGGCAATGAATTAGGGATCATGTCATTTTGCTTAAAAAATAGTATTGTCATATGCCTGTAATCTCAGCACTCAAGAGGCTGAAGCAGAGGATTGTCATGATTTGGAGGCCAATCTGGGCTACATAGCGAGTTCAGAGCCAGCCTGAACCACATGCGTAGCAAGACTCTGTCTCAAAAAACCAGAAAAAACAAAACAAAACAAAAAATATTTAAAAGGGGAGGGAACAGTGTAAATTTTTAAAAAATTTTATTTTAAAGAGAATGAGACAAAACAAAACAGAACAAAGCAAATCAGAACAGAACAGTGCAAGCAACACAGGGCTTCAAAATAAAACAACAAGATATCAACAGTGGCTACCATAATGTCTCTTGTTTTCTTCGAAATAGTTGACCATACCTTTACACACAATAATATCAAACATAACAAAATTGTAGAACCAATCAAGAGTGAAAGCATTACAGGACTTCAAAATCAGATGACAGAAAATGAACAGTGGTTAGTATAATATCTCATTTTCTTCAAAAATGTCCATACTATCACACATAATAAAATCAAATAAAACATAACAGAATAGACCAAGCAAGACAAAAGAATAAAAGCATGCTAGGACTGCAAAACAAGTTGATAGGACATCAGCAATGGCTACCATAATGCCTCATTTTCTTCAAAATAGCTATTCATATTATCACACATAATAAAATCAATTAAACAAGTGAATGAAAACATTATAAGATTTCAAAACAAGATAATAGGAAATCAACCATGATTACCATAATACATCCCATTATGTTCAAAATAGCTGCCCATACCATCAGACAAAGTAAAATCTAATAAAACAAGACGGAACAAAGCCAAACCTAACAAAACTGTGAAAGCAGTATAAGAGTTTAAGATAAGACAATAAGAAATTAACAGTAGCTACCACCCTTCCCTCCCAGGTGTTCCCTCCCCTGTTATTTTTACAGTAACTGTTT
>PVJX010000189.1:52543-187091 GCA_004027295.1 Dolichotis patagonum | reverse complement strand
CTCCTTTTTTTTAATGCTAGGATTCAGCCATATGAGTTCAAACTGTTTCACCCATGAATATGGTCTCCAGTTGCATCCATTTACCTACAAGAGCCTTGAGATTATTCTACTTCATAGCTGGATGGCTTTCCATTGTATGAAAATACCATATTTCTTATCCACTGTGTAGTTGATGGGCAAGTTACCCTTGCTTTTTTTCTGATCTCCTGTCACATGGAACAATTGTTTTCTCTCTTTTGATTTTCAGTCTGTGAATTTCCTTTCCAGTTAAATGTGTTTCTTGTATAGAATATACTTATGGATCTTGTTTCTTGATCTACTCTCCCTGTGTTTCTTTTTATTGCTGACGTGAGGCCATCTACATTAATGGTTACAACCAACATACATTGGTTTGTCTCTACTATGCTGTCCTCCTGCTGTTGGCCCTCCACGTTTCCCCTTTATTCAATTGCCTGCCTGTCTTGTTTGGCAGTCCTCCTCTGATGCTGTTCCTGGAACCATGGTCATCTTTATCTTTCTCTAGGCTATCTGTCAGCACCCTCTGTAGGGTTGGCTTGGTGGATATGAATTCCTTCAGCTATTCTTTATCTTGGAAGTATCTTATTTTTCCATCAATTTTGAAAGATAGTTTTGCAGGGTATATCAATCTGGGTTGGAAGTTGTTTTCTTTGAGGATTTGAAACATAGCACTCCAAGCTCTTCTTGACTTGATGGTTTGTGTGGACAAGTCTACCATAATTCTGATTGGTTTTCCTTTATAGATGATCTGTTTCTTTTCTCTAATAGCTTTTAATATTCTGTTCTTGTGCTGAATTTCTGGGATCTTGATTTTTATATGTCTAGATGTAAATTTACTTGGTTATGGCTAGTTGGAGTCTTATATGCCTCAATTATTTGCATGCCGGATCCTTTTCCCATGTTTGGGAAGTTTTCTGTTACTATGTCTGTAAATAGCCTTTTAATTTCATTTGTGTTGATCCCTGCTTCTTCTCTAATACTTACCGCTCTTAAATTACATTTCTTTGCATCATCTTGCAGCCGTTGAATTGTTATTTCCTGATTCCTTGTTATTTTTAAGAGATCTTTCCTTTCAGGATCGATAGCTGCAATCCTATCTTCAAGGTGTGAAAGTCTATCTTTAGTTTCTGTCAGGCGGTTTTACCAACTTTTGACTGACTTTTTACTTTCCTGGCTATCTCTTCTAATCTGTTTCATGTATTGTAATTTCTTTCTATATTGTTCATTCAAGGTTTTCATCATTTTCCTATGGTCCTCTTTTTTATCTATGTCTTCTTTAGATATGCTGAGCATTTCTTTCATTCTGTTTGTGATTTTTTTTCTTTTACCTGAGACATTATTTCTGATTTAGTTGCTTTCCCAACCTCATGAAGTTGTTTCTTTACTTTAGTTGCTGTCCTCTTGGGGATTTCAGGTGTGTGTCTTAAACTTTCTTCCATGACTGTATCTCCCGGACTTGTTCTCTGTGGGCTGAGGTCTGAGATTGCCTTTTGCTCCTTCATCTTGATATTTTTCTGGGTTCCTCTCAACAAGCCTGATTGTGGGGCCCCAGGCACTTCCTATGTTGGCTTCCCCTCTGTGGGTGGGGTATGTGGGGGATTAATTTTTTTTTAATTGCACATTTATTTATTTATTTATTGTACTAGGAATTGAACTTAGGACATTGCACTTGCCAGGCAGGCACTGTGCCACTGAGGTATATCCCCAACTGTGCATGCTTTTAATGATTTAAAAACACTTCACTATGAGCTATATTAACCAAGTAATGTACAATTATGGTAATTTATAAGTAAAATTCTTTTTTCCTCTTGAAATTTTATACTTGTACTGTCCTATCAATTTAGGACTATCATTGCAGGTCAGTATTTACAGTGCAAGTAATCTGACAAGGCAAAGTAGAAACAATCTTATTAAATGTTATGTGTATTAAGCATGTATTTTATGCAGTTGTGTGTTGACATTTACTGTGGTTGTGTCTAATCCATGTAATAATGAGTTATATTTTAATGGAACCATTTTTTTTTTAGTTTACCCCCCCATGGCAGTGTTATCTATAGTCCCTTTCCCATTTTAAAAATAAATATTAGAAATTGGAGAGTTAACTGTTTATCAAACTTTCAAGGGTTTATTTAAATTACACAAGTTATGGTGTTCATCACTTGAAATGCTAACATGAATTATGGAGATAAATTGGTTTTACTGAAAATGTGATGGTCACTAACTATAAGGAGCTCATTGAATAATAGAATAAATATAAAAAGCCATCACAAAGCATGTTTCCACTTTGATGGGCTTCTAGAGAGGCATTAGCTACAGCTGTGTTGGTGTGCAGCTGTGACTGGGAAACCCTCTCAGGAGGGTGTGTCTGCTTCCTGACGGACACAGGGAGGCTGGGTTTTAAACTCTGGGCTGAACTGCAGTCCAGCAGCAGATTAAGGATATATGCTTGATAACCACACACCTTTTTACAAGCAGTCAGCTCACATTTCTAAGGAACTTCAGAAACAAGTAGTTAAGATGGTACCTAAACTGGACATGGTGGCATACGCCTGTAAATGATGCTAATAGTGGAGATCATTCTTGTTTACTTTGTATTATCAAATAATTGAGAGGTGTCCAAAACAAGGGATTTAGGGGCTGGGGATTTAGTACAGTGGTAGAACACTTGTCTAGCAAGCTACCCTGGGTTCGGTCCTTAGCACCAAAAAAATTAAAAGCCTTTTTAAAACAGGAGGAAATGGGGCTGGGGATTTAGCTCAGTGGCATAAGTGCCTGCCTGGCAAGCATGAGGTTGAGAGTTTGATCCCTGGTACAAAAAAAAAAAGAATATGTAAAAAAGGAGGAAACTGTTTGTCATTAGTTTATTCAGGCTCCTGCTGTTACTTGCAGACTGTATTATTAGACCTTGGGGACATGTTACTATAATTTGAAACAATTTAACATAGGAACCTTTGCTCCTTTCATTCAACGTGAACAACATTACCATTGTAAGGTTAGCAGGAGACCTGATATAATACATTTCTGTACAGAACGTTTAAGAAAGTTACGATAGTTGAGTTTGGCTTGCTTCTCAACTGGTGCTTTAAGAAGTTTTGAGTGTTCTAGGTGCTCAATCTAAATGTACTGAGCAGCGCTCAGGTTTTTTCACAAATACTGTTCTTGGGAAGAGCAGAATCTGTCTGTGAGTCTGTTATTTTTACCTATGAGCTGGCACTCCAGGAAAGAGTAACATGTACTTCATGAAGAACGTTTATTTTGAAATTGGTTCAGCTTTCTCCCTCCTCTTTTAACCTTCATTTGGCAAGTTCTTTCATCATTTGTCTTTAGGACTGAAATTTAATCTTTTATAGCATACTTTGCTACCATAACTGTTAAATTTTTCTTTGGGTTAACAGTTTCTTTGAGTGGTTTTATTTCTTTCATTTCAGAATGTTTCTGTTATGATGATTGTTTTGTCTTTATATCACTTCTTTTTTAAGAGTAGAAAAAATGTATCGAAAGAAAACTCTGTGTGAAAGGGGATCAGAAGGTGGGTTGTTGCCTGCCAACCCCACTTCTCAAGGGTGTTTTATTGAGCACAGCCGTGAGGTGAGGCAGGCCTACGGTAGGACAGAACTAAAATCAATCAATAATATTACAAGTATAGTCACATAAGTGATATTGATCCAATGGCAAATCATAGCATAGCTATGAAGTGGGACAAAACTATGGTCAACCAATAAGTATACAACAAGCATAGTTGCTGGAGTGATTTTGATGCAACCCATACTTTTTTTTTTGGTTTCCACTTTGAACTGTTAGAACTTGCGTGTTAAATCATTTAATTCTAACACTGTGCTGCCTCATATGTGATACTTTTCTATCTAACCCTTCCTTTGTATTCAGAGCATCTCTTTGGCAGGTGATGTAACTCATTGGTAACAAACTTCCAAGACTGAAAATCAGAACATTTTTTGTTTGCTTTTATTCTGCTTTATTCCTTTTTCCACTTTCCTTCCTCCAGAGCTCCGATCTTCATTTTCAGCAGCTCTTTAATCTCAGAGTTGAGCTATCAATCTCATTCTAAGTACTCTCTTAAACTTCTGAGATTTATCAGTCTGAATTTGTTATGGATTAAAAACTGGTGATCAACTTAAAGCCAGTGGAATTGAATCACCATGCTGCTGAGTGTAGATGTTTCACCTGAGGAAGGTTGCACCATAAATGGAGATGTGGAGAAGGAGAAGCTATTGGGTTGATGCGTTGAGGCGCGTTAATGCGTTGTGGGTTCTCCTATGTGTTGCTGTTTGAGCCGTTGGTTCTCCTGGAGAAGCTGTGGTCCTCACATGGAGCATTGCTTCCTGGCTCCGGAGGGGAAGACATGTGGCGCTTGGTCTCCAGGATGAACTTGTCATGCCGGCTTCCTGGCATGTACTCGACTGTGCTTATCGTTGGAGGAGCTTGGGGCCTCCGTGTCGCTGAGGATGGCTGTGGTGCTTTTCAGGACAGCCCTGGTCTTGTGAGTGTGACTTCTCGGCTCCAGCATAGAACCCTCAACCTACCAGCACAGCTCCTTCTCCCTGCTGGCATAGACGTCCTAGCTTCCGCTGCTGACCTTTGGGCCTTCCCAGCATACATCCATAAAAGAGACTGGCGTGAGCCCTTCTTGTGGGCTCTAGACTTCCGGTTGGACTCGTGGGAGGCATTGTCATGAGCTCTGGGTCTTCATCTGGACTCATGTGGGACATTGCTGTGGGATTCAGGCCCTTGGCTAAATGTTCGATGTCTTTAGTGTTGTAGATAGATTTCCTGCATTTACTTGTGTTAACTCTGGGTGACCATCATAAAAATAATTTTATAAACTCCATGTCCTAATTCTGATTGTTCTCTACACAACCCCTGACTACAACAGAAAAGAACATCTAAAAAAGGAAAATTGAACTAATATTTTGGATAGAATTACCTGACTTTCCTTATTATTGTCAGTTCCATCCTTTTCTCCACTTAAAAAGTCTTTGTCCAGTTGATTTAAATATACGGACCAAGAGGATTTAATAGTCTATAAGCCCTACAAAACGTTGGCTGTGAAGAAGAAGAAAAAAGAAGGAAACAACAGTAATAATATTTGTATGCCTCAGAGAGTTGCCATAATGTTAGGGGAGGTTTCTGGGACCTCTTTCTGAGGGGATAAATGTTAACCAGATGGGTATTATTGGAACTGAGAAATTACTTCTGTTTGTCTTTGAAAATTTCCCTTCTATGCCTTGAATTTCAAGTAATCACTAGAAAATTTCCTTTGCTTCAGATACTGCTTATTAGTTTTGCACAATATTCCATGTTCCAACCCAGAAATGCTTCCAAGAATAATACATTTCATAATATTTTGCTGCTTTCAGTAAGAGCTCTCTTGTCTCTCCTGCAGATATTGTAAATGGATGAACTTTTTTACATTCACCATTTAGTACAGCCCAGAGAACTACAGAAAAACAAAAGTTCAACCACTTAACCCCAGAAATTCTAGATATTTTAAATTATGGTTACTACTTCCTTTAGGGTTCATTGAAAACTGACTGACCCTTATCTTTGTTGGCCATGTTGAGTCCTCTTGCCTTGAGTTGGCTAGCATCCTTGCATCCCAGCCATTCCCTAGGCTTGACAGCTGCATATTTTCCCAGAAACAGTTGTGATTCGTGTGTAAAATAAGTAGAATAATCAGTCCTTTCAAATATGCATCCTTGGTTTGTCCATTAATGTTTGATTTAACCATTCCTTACAAACTTCAATACAGACTACAGTTAAGAAACTGGTTCCAGGACCAAAGTTAGAATCTTCCCAAGAATGTGGCCAGTCTGTTTTGTATTTTGACTTTGGCTGTGTGGCACATTATTAATTATGATCATTCAGTACCTGTCAAATTTAGCAAAGGGTCCAGCTTGTGTAGTTTGTGTTGCTTTGGAGTTTTAAAACCTGTTTTTTTCTGGTAATCTTAAAACAAAAATCACATACACAAATATTTTTCATCAAGGCTGATTTTAAAGGCATTTAAGTTATTTTTCTGTCCAGCTACTCCCAACTTGGTCCTATGAAAAAATTAAATCCTACAAAAGAAAAACTTGTTTGAATGTTTTTCATTTCTCCCAAAGATAGGACTATTCTGGATGCATAGATGTTAACTCATTATGTACAGTGATACCTTAGTTGTTCTCAGAGTTGACCAGGGACCTCAGAGTCGCTAAGACTCTTCGTATGGATCTCCAAATGTTTTCATAAAAATGCTAAGGCATGATTTTCGTTTTTCAGTCTTGCACTTGCAGTTACAAAGTGGAGATTCCGAGAGATTGCATCATGCGTGATGATGTATCTCCTCCAATGGCCAAGGGAATGTGTGCTTGTCTTTTAAATTTTTCTTTCAATTTCTGATTTTAATTTAATTTCTAAGTAACTATGATCATGTGTGTTCCATAATAATAGTTATTGCAGTGTTGTCACTAACTTCTTTCCCCTCAGTAACTTTTAGGAGGAGTCCTGAGACCAGAAAGCTTGAGAACTACTGCCCTAGGGCTCTAAGATTTTCTTCTTCAGAGGATCCTCTTTAGAAAGGCTACCAGGGCGTGGCACAGGGGTGGTGCAGAGCAGTAAAAACAGTCAGATGCTCAGTAAAGTTTTTTAATGGAATTAAATTGAGTTCTTAGAATAGAACTTTTGAAACCTTATTTGAGATTCGCCCATGGCAATGTTTGTGCACCTAGTGCCTTGTAACTTGGGCCAAGTTTCCATGAGGTGGGTAACTGGCAGTTCTCAGTACCAAGTCAACTGTTTCAAAAGTCATTTTCCTGGACTGCCTCCTTTAACCATTAGGTTAATTATCTGGCTTACTGGCGTCATCTAATCCAGTGCTATCCAATGGAATGAGGGATACAAACACATACAATTTTATAGAATATGAAAGAATATGAAATATATAAAATAACAAATTTTATATGCTGTTTTCTGGTAGTCATATTAAAAAAGTAAAAAGAAAGGACATTGGTTTTGATGATATATGTTATTTAGCATACTATCCAAATACTACCATTTCCACATATAATCAGTTAAAAAACTTATCAATGAGATAGCTTATATTACTTTTTTAGTAGTAAGTCATGTAAAATGGCATGTATTTTACATCCTAATGATGTGACCTAGCAATATTTTAAATGCTCACTAGTCACATGTGGCTGATTCCTGCTATATTAGACTGTACAGATTAAACACAAAAGAATTCTAGAATAGAGTTGAGAATAATCTAGAGTAAATAAGCTCTGTCATAGAAGCAGAGAATAAAATTGTGGTTAAATGTTAATATAAAAATGTAGCTTCAACTGAGCTTGGTGGCTCATGCTCATAATTCTAGCACTTAGGAGACCGAGGCAAGAGTATGTTGAGTTTGAGACCAGCCTAAACTACAAACCAAAAGATAAGGAAAAAATAGAAAAAAGAAAATGCAACTCCACTGAGGAAACATTTGTAATGGGAAAACATTTATCTGGCCAGGTGTGGTGGCACACACCTGTAATCCTAGCACTCAGGAGGCTGGAGCTGGAGGGTTGTCATGAGTTAAAGGGCAGCCTGGGCTATATAGTGAGTTTCAGGCCAGCCTAAACTACATAGTCAGACCCAGTCTCAGAAAACCACTACCATTTATCTGCCTAAATTTTTAAGACATTTCACTGAGAAATAGAGCTCTTTTCCTTAAAAGAATATTGGGAGGAAATATTAGGTTCTCTGATCTATCATCATGCCTTCACTTTTCTTCCTGAAAGCGTACAGTCTGTGTACTGTCTGTGAAATTATATGTGTATCTGCATACCAGTTCAAATGGTAGCAGTTCAAATGGTATGCGGCTCCTCTTAGGGAAATTTTAGCTGTTGTGGTCTTTGCTTTTGAAAAGCCCGCAAAAAAAAGAGAAAATGAGTTTATTCACAATTTGGAGACTATATGGGCAGGCAGCTAGTCTGGCCTTCTGATCTTTTTGTTTTTCTCCTAAAAATCTTTTTTTTTTTTTTTTGGTACCGAGGATTGAACTTGTGACCTCGCACTTGCCTGGCAAGTGCTTATGCCACTGAATTAAACCCCTGGCTAGATAATCTTTCTTAAAATTTGTCAAAGTGTATCCATGAAACCCTGCTGTCAGGGGCTTATTTCTGAGGAGCAGTGGTGAGGAAGAAGGTTTGTTTCGATCTTAACTGAGCTTTCCCTTGGTTCACTGGCTTTTTATTCTGTCACTTTATCTTGCCTGTGAATGTCCTCTCAGAATATGCAAGTAAATTGTTGCCTGTTGTGAAGAGAGCACTATTTTTTTAAACTTAATTTCTAATAAGCATTATTATGCTTGCAGAAAATGAGGTAAGGGTTGAAGGAACTGTGGTTTTTAGAAGTGAGAACTAAAAAGGGGAAATGGCTATTTTACCCCCCGTCTAGAATGAATAATAAAGAACTATATGACTTTGGCATGGTCTCTGAATTTGATTTTTTTCCCTTGCCATGTGCTAATTTAAAAAAGAAGAGTTTGTTGAAATGTCTTGAGAGGGAAATTCCTAAGGGCTTCCACAATTTGTATCTGTTTAGTAACACATTTGATGCAGTGCCATGTGTAATTAAAATTAGAGTGTCAATTCACAGAATTATGTACTTGGCAATATAAAAGGATTCTATGTGGAACAGGTGAATTTAGGAAATATGTGATCTTTTAGCAATGTGTTGAAAGTTTCATTTTTTTACTTGTAATTTTCACATATAAGTTATGTAATTCAAATATTTTTATTTCAAATATTAACATCCTCTTTGAGAGTTTGTATTCTGTTTATCTACTGAATTACTTTTTCTTGTACCTGGAATTGAACTCAGGACCTTGTGCTTGCCAGGCAGGTGCAGTGCCACTGAGCTATATACCTGGGCCTGCTAATTTACTTTTGCTGTTGACACATTTACTTTTTCAAGCAACACGTGTGTAGTTTGATCGTGTGTGTGTGTGTGTGTGTGTGTGTGTGTGTGGTGGTGCTGCTGCTGCTAGGAATTGAACTCGGGGCCTTTGCATTGAACTACATACGTCTCTACCCTTTTTTATTTTGAGACAGGCTGTCACTAAGTTGCCAAATTGCCCAGATTGAGCTTGAATTGTCTTACCCACATATAAAGGGGAGACTACTGTATACATAATTGTAAGTACTAGGATTGTTATTTCATTTTTTTCAATTTGTGCTAGGATTACAGGTGTGCCACCACTCATGACTCTAAAATATTTACTATATACTTTCCAATAATCCGTGTGTGTGAAAATTCTTATTATTCTGTTCAGGTATTTCCAAAAGAAGTGTAGCTTTATACCAGCCCCACTGTTCACTGACTTAGTATCTTTTCTGTTCCATTGGTAGTTTCCTGCTTTTTGAGAAAACCTTCCTTTCCCAGTTTGTAGGTAGGTAGGAGCTAAGCTTCAGGAGGTTGCCTTCTGCAGTCATTTGCGCCATTGCCAGGTAACATTCTGTGTCTTTCTCTGAGTGTTAGCTCCTTGACAGGGATCACAGGGGGGCCTGGCCTGCCTGTGAAGTGTGAGCCACTCTGTCTATGGCGCAGCTCTTGGGGCAGAAGGTTCCATTCCGTGGTTCAGTGCGACTTTCCTGAATGGAACAGATCCCTCTCCCCTCAGCTCTGTCCCTTCCATGTTCTTTCCACATCAGCTGGCAGCAGTCAGTTGTTCCGAATGTTGCCACAAATTATTAGCTATTCTGCTTTTTGGCCTACCAACTTGTTTCTTGAATAATGAATTTGTGTTTTGGATCCATAATTATGTTGCTTAGTGAAACAGATGTACTCTGTCCCAAAGAGTGTCTAAAATTGAAAGCCCAATTCCAGAAAAAAAATGAAATAACAATACTAGTACTTACAATTATGTATACAGTGGTCTCGCCTTTATTTGTGGGTGAGACATTTCAAGACTTTCAGTAGATAAAAAGTCGATACTACCAAATTCTAAAATTACTGTTTTTTTCTATACATAATTACCTATGATAAAAGCTCAACATACAAAGTAAGAGTTTGACAATAACTAATAATAAAAGAGGACTTACAGTAACATACGATAAAATTTATGTCAATGCTATCTCAAAATCTGTCATACTACAGGTCTGAGCAACTTCTACACTGAGATGAGAATTTTCACTTTTTTCACATATAAGAAGCACTTTGCGGCTTCTCTTTGGCATATCCAGGTTGCCAGTATTGGTACTCTTGTGCTTCACGGCCATTTGAGAGTAAAATAAGGGTTAATGAACACAAGCACTGGGTTGTTGTGATGGTCCATCTGGTAACCAGCCTGGCTACCTAGTGACTAAAGGGATAGCATGTGTGGTGTGGACACTCTGGACAAGGCAGTGTTTCCCATCCCAGGCATGATGGAGTACAATGGTGCAAGATTTCTTCCTGGTATTCAGAGTAGGGTGTAATTTAAAGCTTTTAAATTGTTTATTTTTGTATTATCCATTTAATTTTTGTATTATCCATTAGAAAGTGAAGCTGGATAAGGCAAATGCATACTGCTGTGCTCGAGTTTACTGCGTGGTAGGCAGTGTACTCAGCAGGTTGCATGCACTAGCCTAGTTAATTGCCAGCCACTCTAAACAGGGTTCCACTGTTGCCCCTGTATTATAGATACGGAGCCCCAGAAAAAATGAAACAGTTAGTTACACATTAAAGAATAGTTCCAAAATTTTGAATCCAGGTAGCTTGGCTTCAGAGCCCTTGCTTTTGACACTGTCTTCATCTGCTAGCTAGGCAAAGCTTTATCTTTCAGTATTTCTTATAACCTTAAAACTTCTGGCACTGACGAGTAGATGAGAATCTGGTGTTTTACTGTATTAAAACTTCTTTGTTTTCTGTTTTCTACAGTAGTTTTGTATCTAATATCATTTTCAGCAAGAGAACAAATTTCAATATGTAGCACTGTTTTCTCCTTGTGAAGTCAGATGTGTTGTTACAAAATATAGAACTATATCTACACCAAACCTTTCTCTTTACTGTTATAATTTTTAATAGGTGCGTGGTATGGTATATGTTGAGATCCTAATAGCCTATTTTGTTCTCAGGTGGTTAGGTTTTGTTTTCTGTTTACCTTTATAAGACCCCATGCCTCAGAAAGTGAATGAATTTCAGAGTGAGTTGCTATGAATCGTGGAGGTCTCACTGTGTGACTTCCTCAATTACTGTGTAGCCTAGGGCTCGCTTGAGGATGAACACGTGAAAAATTTGGTCAGTTTGCCTTGAAGCATCTTCCACCCCCTGGCCATCAATCTTTGCACACTGTCTGTTAGTAGGGTATGAGGGTGGTGGGATGCTTCAAATGCAAGCCTCTCTATTGAAGCCCCTCTTAAGATAGTGCTTCTCAGCCTTTCCACAGCACTTACAGAAAATCGTATTTCTTTTGAAGTGAAAAAGTGAGGCTCCCTGAGACCCAAGACAATCCATTGCCACTTATAAGCTATTTCACATGGAAATTCTGCTGTGGGTATTAGGTGGTAAGTTCCTAGGTTCATTTGGTATATGAAAGAACTCTACATTCTATAAGTTGTCATTCATATTTAAAAATTACAGTGGTGTCTCAGTTCACAAACAATTGGTTCCATGATCTTTTGGAAAAGACAGCAGTGTTTGTGTAGCATAGATAACTGTGGTTGTGTTTGTCATCTGATGTAGAGTTCGCAAACCAAAGCAAAACTTTGCCAAATGCTTTTGTTAGTGAACCAAATTTTTCACAAATAAAAGCGTTTGTGAACTCCGGTTCCCCTGTACTAAGGCCCAGATATTTGTTCTACAAAAGGGTGTTGTTTGATCATATTTTCATTTCGAGAGCTGTTCTGAGAGATGCAGGAGCAGAGTTAAGGTTCTGTACGTGACCTGGCACAATGATGAGAAGTAGAAATGTTAGTGGTCAAAGATTGTGAGGTTCGCGACTTCTTTTATAAGAGATCAAACAGCTGGCATTACCGAGTCTGCTGTTTCTCATTAAACTCTCCCAATTCTTTCTGTGGTCCAGTTCTATCTTCTTCGTGAATGCACTCCCTGTGTTTATCTTTTCTCCCCAGCTTTACTGACTGTACTTGCAATGCTGTATTATCTGTTTCGCACACCCCTTTCCCCTACTAGTTTGTGAATTCCTTGAATTTAAGGCTGTATCTTGTTGTAGCTTGAGCTACACATAGTTCATCACGGTCCATCAATAGGAAAGGCTTAAACACTTGGCATCGAGCCGGAATTTGTCTCTTTGTGCCTTTCTCTAGTTAGTCTTAATTCTGACACTTTTGAAATAATTCCAGATAGTTACCTTAATGCCAGTCATTGATATATTTGAGCAGTCTAACTTATATAGTTCTGTGCTATCTTTATTTTTCTGAGCTTCCCTAAATTTTCTTTTTTTCCTTCCTTCTCCCAGTATATAGATTGTTAGAATTTTAAGAATTGAAGGATACTATAAAGTGCTTAGTCCCTGCTTTTCATCTAATATTGATTATTTACTGATTAAGTAATTGAAACTGAGACTTGGAAATATTTTGGAGATAAGACAAATATTGTAGTTATTTTACTGAAAATGATGAGAAAATTTAGATTTAGTAGATTAAAATAAAGTCCTTCATCTTTCATTGTTATAAAATGTAAGTGCCACTTGATATCTTCAAAATCATGTGCCAGATGGAAAGATATGTTTTATGCTGAAGTGTGTATATGTCCTGTGCAGAAAGATTTTCTTATTTTTATGACATTGTTAAGAATTTTAGACTGAGCATGGTGGTGCATGCCTGTAATCCCAGCACTTGGGAGGCTGAGGCCGGAGGACCAGCCTAGGCTACAAAGTGAGTTCCAGGCAAACCCCTACTGCATAGTGAGACCTCGTCTCAAAAAGACAACCTCCCCCACAAGAAAATTTACTCACAGGGCCAACCTGGATCTGGCCCATACTAACCGTAAATTACTTTATTTTGGATTACTTACTCCTATGTGCCTCAGTTTCTGTGTTAGTAAAATAAAGTTCACACTAACATGGGTTTTAAGAGATTTAAATGAGTTAGTATTACAAAGCCCTAAGAATTAATGGTGGATACCAAGTAAAATTTAAATATGCTGCCACCATTTCTACCATACCACATCACCACTACCACAATCCCTGAATTTTACTAGACCTGGTGAGGTGTGGGAAGTCCCTGAACAGGTGCTGTTAGAATCTTACTGAAATACTATGTGTCTGTCTTACAAGCTTCTTGCCTGCATTTCATTTTCTGATCTGAAGCATTACTTGACCAGGTCTGTAACCGCATCTGTGGAGGTATGCTGTATTTTGTCATGGAGTTTTACTTTATAAGCAATTTTTTTAAATGGCAAAAGATTCACTAGCTTATGAAGTCTTTCCTTTGATACAAACTTGCAGGGAATTCACTTCCTGTTTTATTTTAAAAAGTACATTTATTTTCCTCATCGATAGTCCAAAAACATAATATTGGCAGTTTTCATTTTGTGTAATATAATCGGTTTTTTGGGTGTGATATATTTTAAAATCGATTTTACTTTTCCCAAGTAAAGTGCTTTTTAATAGTGCCTCACAGGACAATGTCTTTTTTTATTGTCAGGTTGCTATAAAGATCATAGATAAGTCCCAGCTGGATGAAGAGAACTTGAAGAAGATTTTCCGGGAAGTTCAGATTATGAAGATGCTTTGCCACCCACACATCATCAGGCTGTACCAGGTAGGCGAGCGGTGCCGTGTGGCACGGGGACTCGGTACCAGAGACTGCATTTCTTTCGCTGTGTATACTATTTGCTTCTTCCATTTCCTCACTCAGTTCTTAATAGTTTTCTGTTTCCCCTGGCTGTTTCCTAGTGACATCTGCTTTACCCAGGTAGGTCATTTTAATGCATTCTTTAAAACTTGATGAGTTTTTCAGCAAGAAGTACTCAGAAATATTCAGGAGATGACAAGAACTTACTTTATTTAGATCAGAATCATAAATCAGGATGAGAAACCCTTTTTAAAAAGGAAAACAATTTAGAGAGATAAAAAGCTAGGAATGAACAAAATATTTTTGTAAAAGAGTATTTAAAAATTAATTCCTATGATCTTGTTGTGAATTGATAACAAAGGATAGTGTAAGTATCTTGTTATGAAATGATAACAAAAGATAGTGTAAGTATGGTTTCTTGCATCAATTTATTCTAACGTGGTCCTGTATGTAGTTTTCCAAGATAGCATTTAATAATCCAGAGACAAATTCTATGTTGTGGGAAAGATTTTTTCTTTAACCTTTCTAAGAAAGATGACTGTTTCATGCCATCATCAAAATGATTCCCTGGTCTTACTGCAAAAGAAGTCAATCCAATGGTGAGAATTTCAAGGCAAATAGGAGGGAGGACCTTGTCTTTGCAAGCTGGTAGAAGAGATATTTTGGGAGAGGTGGGGCTTTGGGGTGCTTCTCAAATTGCGACCTGTTGGCAGTGGCAGCAGGCAGTGCTTGCACACAGGGTCAGCTCTGCTTAATGCTTTCCATCAGAATCATCGTCTTGGGCCAGGGATTTAGCTCAGTGGCTTAAGCGCCTGCCTGGCAAGCCTGAGGTCATGAGTTCGATCCCCGGTACCAAAAAAAAAGAATCCTCGTCTCCCAAGTTTGGAGGGAAGTGGCCACCCGCTCGGTTTGTTTGCTGCTGTTAATCTGCAGTAAATGGCTTGGGACTCTGCTGTGGGACTGTGTGTAAGACTGTGTATAAGAAAGCACATTTATGGCACATTGGGCAGGCTTGTGTAGACTCTTAATTTTGCTGGGGAGAAAAACAAGTGTTGTTAGTGTATGTGGTTAAGGCTATTTGTTTAGAAGACTTCGCTGGCATCAGTTACTCACATGATGAAATGAATTAGGCCAGCAGGAACAGACCTGTTGAAGTTTATCAGACTAAATTATGTTGAGCAACACTTACACTTTGCCTAAGAAGCAAGCTTGTGAAAGCTTCTGGTGTTACCTGAAGACCTGTCCTGTGAGCTCACAGGTGTTTTGTCCTCAGCTCCCTTCCTACTGTGGTAGACTGAATAAACTTCTTGACCTCATCTTTTAAAATAAGTCGTCATAAAGTAGTCAAGAGGCTTAGGCTAACCTTTCTCAAAAGGTAAACTTGCAGATGTTAACCTTATAACTGAATTCTGCAAGCTTACCTGTCTTACTAGCTTACAGAAATTTTCCTTCTCTAGCCCTGGCTTTGAACAGTGAGTACCTTCTTTCAATCTTCTTTCTCGTTTTGTTTTCCGGCAGATAGTATCATTAATTAGAGAGTCTAGTTGCCAAGGTGAATGACCAGATGTCTGCATATGGTAGCAAGATAGTTTTCTGATTAGTTTCCTCAGGGTTATAGAGTGAGCAAATACTATGTAGGTAACTGTATAAGAAGCCACAGTTTTTGAACATCTGAAAAGTTTAATGGAAAAACATTTGTAGTTAGAGGGATGGTAGTAGAAAGAGAAAATGTATGGTCTGGCTGTATTTAAAAATTTCCCCCTAAACACCTGCATATGTTTAGAGCACTTTCTGTCACATAACTAAACATAGGGAGAGAGCCCTTGGAAGCAGTATGTGTAACAGCAGAGTGATACCTTTAGCACATAGTTTCTAAAAAGAAAAATGATCAAAAAAGAACAGCGTAACTGTCAGATATGAAAGTTAATATGTACTCATACAATGTGAAACCATTAAAAAGAAGAGATCGATTACTGTGTTAAAACATTGTACACATATGGCATTACTACACAGACATGAAAGAAAATAATTGGCAAGTAATTACTGTAAAATATAACAGAAGTCTAGAACTATGTTGTCCAGTATGATAGCCACTAGCTACATGAAACTGGTGAGTATTAAAATGTGGCTAGAAGTAAATTTTAAACTTTATTTAAATATAAAAACTCAAGCAGTGGACTATGTTTTAAGATTATTGGAATGATAATATTTTGGACCTATTGTGGTAATAAAATTTATAGTAACTAATCTTGATAAGTAATATTATTAGAATCATTTTCTTCCTTTTTACTTTTTAAATGTGGCTACTAGAAAAGTTAAAAAATCATGTACACATCACATTATATTTTTATTGTATATTACTGCTATAGAAGAATATGTAATAAATTATTAACAGTGTTCCTCTGGAGGAGTGAGATGGAGGGGATTGGCAAAAGGAAATCCTGTGGTCTTTGTTTATATAGTAGGTATTTAAATGTTTTTAATAAATGTAATACATACTCATGTATTGTTTTTTAAATGATGAAAATGATAAAAAGGAAGAAAGGACTTAAAACACACTACAGTGAATTTTTTAAAACCACAGAATACAAGCTGGGCATGGTGTGCACACCTGTATTCCCAACCCCCAGGAGGCTGAGGCGGGAAGATTGTTGCAAGTTCGAGACCAGCCTGGACTACAAAGTGAGCTCAAGACCAGCCTGAACTTCACAGCGAGACCTTATCTTAAAAACAACAGAAAAACCAACCAACCAACCAATCAGCAAACAAAAAACCCCGTCAAATGAGTGATTACTTAAAGGGCTGACAGTTTAAATCATTTCCTTGGTCTCCCTACTCCAGGCAAGGTCTCAGTGTGTAGCCCAGGCTGGCCTTGAACTCATGGCTATTCTCCCGCCTCAGCTTCCCATCTGGGATTATTGGTGTGCACCGCCATGCCTGGCACATGTTCTAATAAACGGGCCATGGAAAGGAAAGATGTCATTTCTTTTTTTAAAAAAAAGACCAAAGTGATTTCTGTGCAGTTCTTAGGTGGTTCCTATTATTTTCCTTGGTTGGGACTGGAGAAGGCACCATTTTTTTACTTTCTTATGATTGGTGTTGAACTTTTTTTAAGCTCTCAGTAGCTTCTCTGGTTCTCACTTGTGTGGAAGCAGGTTGCAGAGACTTCACAGAACAGCAAAAGGATCGTATTTCTCAAGTAGCAAATGTTTTCAACTTTTAAAATTCGAGAAATGTAGCTGAGTGTGGTGGTGTGCGCCTGTAATCGCAGCACTCAGGAGGCTGACGTAGGAGGATTGTTGTGAGTTCAAGACCATCCTATGCTACAAAGTGAGCTCAGGGCCAGCCTGGACTGCATAGGGAGACCCTGTCTTTAAAACACAAAAACTTGAGAAATACCTATTTTTTCCCTTTCTTCTTAATACTCATATCTGTTCCCTCTAAAATGTTTTAAATTTCCTTTAAGTAGCAAATAGTAATGGTTTTTACTATTTCATGTGATAAAAGAGGAGTCATTGGTTTCTCTTCCTTGTGGTATCAGCCTGCCATTTGTGTCATTGTCACTTTCCTGTCTTTGTACCAGGTTATGGAGACAGAGCGGATGATTTATCTGGTGACAGAATATGCTAGCGGAGGGGAAATATTTGGTAAGTAAATTTATTGCATTCTTTAAACAGCTATTGAGCACACTATAGCAACCCTAAAATAGCTGTCCATTGCTTTTGTCATTTGAGCAGCTGTCACTTGATGCTGTTCTTCAGTAGTTTGTTTTTTTAGTGTTCTGCAAGTTGTTTTATGAGAAAATTTTTAAAATTCATAGGAAATAATAAGAATATAATAATAGTTATTACTTGAGAACAGTGTTAAGTGAAATAAGACACACAAGCCCAAATATCACATGGTTTCTCTTATATGAGAATCTTTATATACATATACCAATATTTATTAATGTATATTATATAGACAAATAACAAAATAGAAGAGAAATAAATTGGAAATAGAAGTTCAAATATTACCCCAAATTACAAATTCCATTGTTTTAAAAATACATGTATTATATATGCTAATCTCTTCCATTTATACTACTGGTTCATCTTAGTTCTTTGAAAAGAAAGCTTCATGTTGTCTCTTTTTTGTAAGAATCTTTTTGGTTTATGTCTAGTACTGTTATTTTTCTATCAAATTTTTTATTTTGTCTTTTAATTCATCTAGTAAAATTCCTCTAATATATTTGTTTCCTTAACAAAGGTATTTTGTTTCTTTCAATCAGGTGTTGACAGTTGAGATTAAAGATCTCTAAAACCAAACATTCCTTCTAATCACATGACCGAACCTGTTGCCAGGTTCCCCCTGGGGTTGCCAAGTGTGGCAGACAGGCTTACTGGCTCTAAAGCACCACTGGGAGCACCCAGTCTTGCCCTCGTGCAGCAGTGATGACCCTTTAGAGCTTTTAGTGATACACACAGCCCTCTGTGGCACGCATGCTGTAGGTTCGTTACCACTGCCCTACTGCCTTCCTTAATCTGGCTTTAAGTGCGGTGTGAAACTATATTCCTTGTCATGTGTTTATGACCCCTGTTGATGATTCTTGTCATTTGCCTATAGTAACTGCTTTTTCTCTCACACTCAGCTTTAGCCCAGCATGAGAAATAAGCAGGAGAATTTGTTATTGGCAAATCTGACTTTTTGAGGTGGCAAAAACTGGCAAACAGTGATAGAGACAACAGTGATAACAGTGGTTATCACTGTTACCAGGTTATCACCTGGTAACAGTAATAGAGACAAATAGAGATAAATAGTAAACTTCCCAACTAAAGTCATGTGTCTTTTTTTCCTTTTTTTTTCCTGGTAACTAGAGAGAGGTATCTTTTTATATATTTTAGGTTTATCTAATTTCTTTATTTGTTTAAGATTTGTTTTCAATCTTACAAATAGGAACACTTACTAATTTAAGGTATATTTATAATCATAGAATCATTTTATACACAGATCCTTATTAGCAGCAGGACTGTTGTTCTGAAGGGATAGTGTGTGTGTGTGTGTGTGTGTGTGTGTGAGAGAGAAACTTTGCCAAGAAATCTGTATTTTTGTGTCTTTACAATTTTCAGGATAAGTATTGGTCTTTTTAAAAAGACTAAGCATTTCTTAGTTTTATCTTTAATTGGTTTTGTGTATATGCTTATTTTATGCTAAAGTTAATAATAAACTTTCTACTAAGAATACAGTGTCAAAGGGAGTATTTTATTTCAAAGACATTAATGCATTAAAAGGTTTGAAGGACGGTATCATATGTCAACAAGATAAGTAGGTTTTGAGCGTCAGTAATAATTACACCCCAATGTGTCTTGGAGGTGCTGACTCTGTTGATACTCGTTCCCCTCTGTGGAGCAGTCTGGTAGGAGACAGACATGGAATCAGCATGTTGCCTGGCCCAGGGGGACCAACACTGTGAGACTTTGCAGGTTCGAGCAACAACACAGACGACTGTGTGCTTGATTTGTTGAGATCATGGGTGTCCTCTTGCAGGATGTGGTTATATGGAATTCCAGGAATCAGAAAATAGCAGCAAGTCGGACAGCATTTGGAAAGTGAAATAGCAATTATCTTGCTGGGAAGTGCACTGTGGTCTGGCGTGCCATGTACATGCTGTGATGAAACTGCTTTGATTCAGATGGCAAATGTGCACATCAACAACTTTCCTTATCTAGACACCTTTTTACGAGTTTTCATCTGTAAAAAGCAATACTTTTTCCAAGTCTGAGCTATCCATTGACTGTTTTATCTCATAGAAAGACATCTATTTGTGGAGAAACAATGGTAATTTCAGTAGACACTAGGTCATCTAAATGTTCATAGTAATCTAAGGACCAAGCACTGGGCACATCAGATATATCTTGTTCTTTAGAGAAGTAGATTTCAAAAGTACAAGAGCAAGCTGGGCATGGTGGAGCATGCCTGTAATCCCAATACTCAGGAGGCTGAGTTAGGAGGGTTGCCTCGAGTTTGAGTCTATCCTAGAATACATAGTGAGACCCTGTCCCAAAATAAAAAAAAGTGCAGGAAAAATAACAGTCCTCTGGGCATGGGTTCCTTGTGAGAATAAAGCTGAAGGGATGGCCAAAAAGAATGTACATCTGGTAATACTATTTTTAAAAACTATATATATGATAAGACACTATATAATATAGTTGTATAAGTAAATAGATACATGATTATTAATGTTACTAGTATTGTTAAAGTTGTACATGAGAGAGAAAATAGTGTATTGTCTAAGGAAATCATTCAGACAGTGCAGAGATAAAACAGTCTCAGGAGCTCTGATTTTTGCAAGTATCTAGCTGGAAAATGAAAGGAGTGGCTTAGTCAGAAAGTGGGCGGTTGAGGTAGTTAGACATAGATTTGAATCAGATCTCTGCCACTACGTGATTGCGCTTTCATTCGGGACAGATTACTAAATGATTCTGGGACCCAGTCTCAAAGTTTGTAAATGGTAAGATCTGTAACATTTGCCTTGTGACTGGTCAAGGTGAAATGTACAGAGCCCCAGAACATGCTTGCTTTTACCTTCATGTAAAAGGAATGATCGTCTTCTGACATGACCATGTGAGGAACTCTGCTGATGTGCTGCTCAATGAAATGGGTGGAGCTTTTTTTTTTGTTTTGTTTTTTAAACAGAGCCTTGCTCCGCAGTGTGTAGTGCAGGCAGGCTGGGCCTTGAACTCAGTGGCAGCCCTTCTGCCTCAGCCTCCCGAGTGCTGGAATTACAGGTGTGCACTACCACACCTGGCCAGGTGGAACTATTTAAAGAAAACAAAATAAAACAAAACCATTTGCAAGTCTGTGGCAGTGGGCCTAAGGATGCTGAGAAACTGAAGAAACTTTCTCAAAAACAGATATAAAACTTTAGTAAGTAATGAGATAGTATTTCGGCTTTGAACCATGCAGTGCTCCTACTTCCTTTCCTGGTGGAGAAAGACTCCTGTCCAGGTTTTTGCAGCCAAGTCTCCTCTCTCTCAGCAGCTAGACAAGTGGCTTTCTTCTGTGGAGTAACAGGATGTCAGCACTTGCCATCCTTTCCCTCGTTGCCTGTTTTTGACACTAAGACCTGGGGAAGTGCAGTTGCTAGGTAAAGGGGCTCCCTTTTTTGCCCAGGTCCACTTGTGGGATTTGGTTGGAGTGTGTTAGAATACTGGGGCTCAGGTTCCTCTGGGCCTCACGTTGTAAAGCAGTGGTTCCAAGGCAGGAGAGGCAAGCCGAGAGGACACTGCTGTCCCTTCTCCTTCCGAGGAGTTCTCAGCTCCTAGGGTGTGAGAGTGGAACCTTGGGTGAGAAGGTTGCTGTGGCTCCACCCTTAGCTCCAGTGTCCTGACTCAGAGGTTTTGGCTGGAAAAACAGACCATAAAATCTATAGCTCCTTATTTCTTCCCAAAGGAATTGGCTTTATTTGCTGCCAGCAGTGAAGAAGTTCAAGCCTGATTGTCCCTGAGAATTGGAGGTTGTGGAAAAGGCACTTGAGAGAAGATTCACAAGAGCAGCACAGTTGTCAGACTCTTCGTTTGCAAGACAGAACCAGGGAATTTAGACATCTGGGAAGATCTTTCCTGACATGAGAACAAAAATAAAACATTGTTCTCAGAAACTGTTTCTTTAAGAGATCCTTGATTTTATTATATTATATGTGGATTGATTTGTACCCCAGGATATTGTTTAAAACAATAGAGCAGTTAGCCAGCAATTAATGAAGTTAACTGCTGGGTTTGGTCTAGAAAGGAAAGAAAGAGAAACTGGACTTGGTGGACTCCAGTCCCAGGCTGAGGCAGGAGAATAGCTACAAGTTTGGGGCCGCACATAGTACATTCAAGGCCAGCCTGAATTACATAGCAAGAGCTTTTCTCAGAAAATAACAACAATAATAATAGTAAAAAATAATAAAATAAAAGGCAAACAAAGTTTTACCAAAACCACTGTGATCCCAGGGCAACTAAGGGCATGCCAAAACTTTGTCTGTCAGAGGAATAATATCTGGAGAAGAACATTTTACATGTGGAGGAATAAACTTCATGGAAGGAATCTAACTAGCCACTAAAAATGAAAGCAGATAGCAACAAGCCTCTGAAAATGGGAGGTATTTAATACCTATAGGTACTACATTGTCTAAAATGTCAAGTTTTCAGTAGCAAAATCATAAGACATACAAAGACATAGGAGAGTATGAATTATATACTAGACCAAATTCAGGCACTAAAGTTGCATGTTAGAAGGGCTAGATGTTAGATTTATCAGGGGGAAAGTCTTTAAGGGGACATTATAATCATGGTCAAAGAAATAAAGGAATTTACAGTTAAAATAGTAAGGTGTAATAATATCACTTGAAATAGAAAATATCAATAAAAATAAATTATGAAAAAGGACCAAGTGAAAATTATGGAGTTGAAACTAAAATAAATTTATTAGAGAAGCTTAACCAGAAATTTGAAATGGTAAAAGAAAGAAAAAGCAAACTTAAAGACAGATTGATGAGAAGTTATGCGAACTGAAGAATAGCAATTTAAAAATAAAAAAGGAAAAACAAAAAGCAGAGACTTACAGAAATACAGAACACCATCAAGCATCTAATGTATGTGTGATGGTAGTGTCAGAAGGAAGGAGTATGTGAGGAAACAATGGGGATAAATGTAACCAGTTTGTCAGAAAACAATAACCTGCATGTCCTAGAAGTTAAAAAAAAATCCAAATATGATAAGCACAATCACAAATAGGTGAATCATGGTAAATGATTAAAGTCAAAGGCAAGGAGAAAATACTAAAAGCACAAAGAGAAAAATGACACATAAAGGAAACTTCAATAAGAATAGCAGCTGGCTTTTCGGAAGGCAGTGAGATAGCATATTGAAAGTGCTCAAAAACAATTTGTTAACCAAATTTATTTATCCCACACACTTAATCTTTTTAAAAGGGAAGTAAAGTAAACACTTTTTCAGATAACCAGAACTACAATTTTGGCTAGCAGACCACCTTATAAGAAGCACTAAAGAAAGTTTTTCAGGCTGAAAGCAGATATAAAAATATAACAAGCCAACAACAACAAAAAGTATTCCAGCAGGGATAATTTTATAATTGTAAAATGGGGTGAGGCATGTTGGTGCATGTCTATAATTCTAGCACTCAGGAGACTGAGACAGGAGGATTGCCATGAGTTCAAGACTAGCTTGGACTATGTAGTGAAACCCTGCCATAAATAAATAAATAACAGCAAAATAAAACAAACAGAAAGATACATATTTTCTCCTTTCACTTGTTTAAGAAGTAGCTCTATGAAATGATACATGTATGATACATGTGTTAGACCTCTAATGTAAGATATTTGTAATATACCCAAACATAACAGTACAAAGGAGGTGTATAGGAGAAAAATTGCATTGGCTCCAGGAAATCACTATAGATGGTTAAGCAATAACCATAACAATTTGTTGTTTGGTTTGTAGTATTGGTAGATACAACATGTATAAGATACTACTACAAATAAAAGGAAAAGAACAAAGCTGTGTAAGAATAGCATTTTAATATATCACTGTAATTAAGCTAGTATAACTTGGGGGACTTAGGATATGCCAGATTTTGAGAAGTATAGCTCTAAAGGAAGCTAGATAAGACAATAATTTGAGCAGTAAGCAAGGTTGTTGGAAGAGAATTCTTTGCGGATATCTCATGTTCCTTACTGTCTTCTGAGCAGGGCATTGGTGGCCTTTGCCCTGTAGTTTCTTTTCACGAATGTTTGTAGAACCTTGGAGGATTGTGAGAGTGTCTTTCTTAGGAGCTCAAAATTAAATCTGTTGATTTGTATAGTGAAAGGGTTGAGTTTCCTCAGCTTACTGCTCTCCTCCTGTGATGCACTCAGCATTGTCCTTGCTTGGCCCTGGGGGGATTGGGGCTTGCTGCACTGAAGCAGATATCTTTGCATGTATGCTGCTTGCTGTGCCCTAAGTAACAAAACCCTTTGTCTGTGACCTAGGGGGTCTCGTATCTCCTGCCTGTATCTGTGCAACTGCAGCAGGTTGAATTGTTATCATGAATGTGGTTTGCTTAGTATAAGAAGTAAGGAAACATTTTGTTGTCATACGTTTAGATAAGAGCCTTGATTATAAATTAGGTTTGCATGCAATAGTGAAGAAAATGAGTTTGACAGTAATTAAAGTGGAAACCATAATCTGTGCAGCAAGACGTGATTAAGCTGTGAGCATACAAGGAAGTGGCCTTGCACAGGAGGATAAGCCAGGCACGGCGCTTAGGCCCGTAACTCCACCACTGTGGGAGGCCGACAGGTTTGCGCTCAGCCTGGGCAACTTAGTGATTCAGTGACACCGTGTCATAAATTAAAAAACAAGATCTGGGAATGTAGCTCAGTGTGAAGGCCCTGCGCTCAATTACAGTTATCGCAATAAATAAATAAATAAATAGTAAAGGATACATGTGACTGTAGATAATTTCTTAGGCAGAAGAATGTAAGCTAAAGTATCACATAACTTTTGGTGTTTGTTGGTTGGTTTTCAGCGTCGTAGTAGTGAACCTGGGACCTTCTCATTGAGCTACATTCCCAATGCCTTTTTTTTGTTCTTTATCTTTTTGAGACAGGGTCTCACTATGCAATTCAGGCTGGCCTTGAGCTCACTTTGTAGCCCAGGCTGGCTTTGAACTCACAATGATCTTCCTGCCTCAGCCTCCCAAGTGCTGGGATTACAGGTGTGCACCACCATACCCGGCTTCACCTAACACCCTTTTAAAAAAGTTTTGAGACAGACTCTTGCCGATCACATAAGTTGTCCAAGATGGGCTCAAACTTACCATCCTCCTGTCTCAGACTCCCAGAATGCTGAAATTATGGGCACGGGCCACCACACCTGGCTTTAATGTTGTATTTGGGTTAGAACTGGGAGTTAAAGGTGAGTGGGTAGAGACCTACACCAGGATGGAGAAAGTAAAATTACCTGCTGGGAGAAATGAGAAAGAGAATAGTCAAAAAGAGATAAAATAGTTGATTAAAAGCATTAGAGATAGGAAACCATGAACTTGTTTCATTATACAGGATTGAATGCTTTTTCCTTAACAGTACTCAACTACCTATGTGTAAATAGGGTAAGACAGACAATCGGATTGATCTAGCATTTGGGTTTATGACATATAGAATAGAAGAGACAAGTGACAAGAGTAAGGCGACCACCAGCAATAATATAATTAGTATTGGGGCCTTTGTTCCTAGGTTTAAGTGGGACAGAGGATACAGGTATGACCAGAACAGATGTCCTTATGAGAATGTCAAAAACTAAAAGTCTGCCTGAAATTGAAAAGCAAATGTGATAGACCTAGAAGGATGAGAGAGACAGAAGTCTAAAACTGTACTGCCCAATTTGGTAGCCGTTGGCTACATGTTGCTCTTGTACATTTGGAATATTGCTAGTGCAACTAGAGAATTTTGAATTTAATTTAATTTACATTTAAAAACCGAGATATTGTGTAAGAGTTTTAGTTAAGATGACAAAGTTGGCCAGCCACAGGTTAGTACATTCTCCAAAATCACTCGCATTCTGACACTTTACTGCAAGTTTAGAAATTCCCAAAATCACCTTCAAATTTGATAAATTGCTGAGACTTAGAACTCACCAAAAGCTGTGTAACTCATAGTTATGGTTTATTACAGGGAAAGAATACAGGTTAAAGTCAGCCAAAGGAAGAAGTGCAAGGGCCAGAAGAAGTACCTACCAGACCTGGAGTTTTCCTTGTCCTCTGCCTGTGGAGACAAACTGTGTTGCTTTCCTCCTATTGATGCACAGAGGATGCTTCAGGGAAGACCACCTGAGCCTTCTTGCTCAGCATTTTTATTTCAGGCCTGATTGCTTGACTGATTGCTCTTGTAGTTGATATGTTTCAAGGTCAACTGATAATTGTGCCCCAAAGCGTACACTAGGTCATCTTGTTAGTCTTTCTAATATCACCAGCCTCTACTCTAATGCTGTGTGGGTTTTGCAAGTCTGATTTGTTAGATTCTCTGGCATTACCCAGGACTCCGAGGCAAACAGAGATGCTCCTAGTTGGCATAACATTCTAGCAGTCCAGAGATTATCTCCCAGAAGCCAGGGGGTAAGGTTGGATCTTCTATTTGAGCAAGTCCGAATTCTTCACTCTACGCAGCATCAAATACTTTTGTATTTCTTATTTTGGTAGAACTAGATTTCATTTTAGCTGTAGAGAAGTTAGCATGCAAGTTATACTATAAGTGTAAAATACACAGTGGATTTTGAAGACTTTGTATGGAAAAGGGATATTTTTATATTGTTGAAAAGATTTTTTGTTGTTAAAATCAATTTTTTAAAATTTTTTTAAAAAATTTTATTTTAAAGGGGGTAAAATTAAACACAACAAAACAGAACAGAACGATACGTAAGAAAGCATAAATTTTAAAGCTAGAGAACCAGAGATCTTCACTATCTGTCATATTGTCTCTTGTTTTCTTCCAAATGGTTGTCCATATCTTTGCATACAGGGAGCTCATACTAAATAACATAGACAATCTTTTCACAAGATGTGTAGTTCACTGGCTCCCACTTGCTAGTGGGGAGGGGCACAGGACAGGGGACAGGACGACATGAGATGTTTGATTCTCAACCCACGCGTCAGCAGGCTCACAGCCACCCCCCAGAGAGGGGAAGAGCTCCTTGTTCTCCCGGCACCGCGAGTCAACCGCATGGTGCGGGTCCCAAGGCGCCAGGGTCTCTCTCCTGCAGGCCTCTGAAAGTCTGCCACACTCACCTGCTATTTCTTTCTGATGAATTGACCGTTACATTTCCAAAGTTCTGAAATGGCCAACAGACCACAGAAAGAATTCTCTTTAGGCTCCTGTTTGAAACCAGCAGCTATAGCAATATCTGCTGGCCTTGCTTCAGGGCCACATTAAAATTAATTTCAAAACAAATGCTTGGGCTGGGGATTTAGCTCAGACACATAAGTGCCTGCCTTGCAAGTGTGCGGTCATGAGTTCAGTCACCAGTACCAAAAAATAAAAAACAAAACCAGATGATCCTTTGAGATGAATACATACTTCTCAGATTAAGAAACAGAAACAACAAATAAGTATATGAAAAAGTGTTTAACATTATTGGTCATGTCAGAGATACAAATTAAAACGATACTGAGATTCCACCTCACCCTAGGAAGAATGGTTATTGTCAAGAAATCAGCCAATAACAAATTCTGGGGGTGCTGTGGGGAAAAGAAACCTTCTCCGTTGTTGGTGGGAGTGTCGGTTGGTGCATCCATTGTGGAAATCAGTGTGGAGATTTCCTCAAAAAACTAAGACTAGAGGTTCCATTTGACCAGCCATTCCTCTCCTGGGTATCTTCCCAAAAGAATTAAAAGCATCATACTGCAGTGATATATGTACACCCATGTTTATGGCAGCACAGTTTGTAGTAGGCAAATCTTGAAAATGACCCAAGTGCCTATTAATTGGTGAATGGATAAAGAAGATGTGGAGCTTTAAAAAAATATACAATGGAGTACTACTCTGCCATAAAGAAAGATGTGCTTGAAACATTCCTAAGAAAATGGATGCACCTTGGGTCCATACTCATAAGTGAAAAATTTCAGACACACATATGTGAGTACTGCATTGTTTCTCTGTTGTGAGACACTGAAAGTGTAAATAGGGACCAAAATGTGTTTTGAAACAGGAAAAAAATGTTAAGATGAGGAGGGGAACAAGAGAGGGGGAAGGGAAAGGAAAGACGGGAAAACTGAAAAAAGAAAAGGAAAACATGGAATATAGCTTTGTAAATTGGGAGGGGAAGAAAGGTTGAAGGCAGAGTAGGGGAATGGGGAAAAAAACAAGTTATATCATGTATACATACATTTCTATGATGAACGTAATATAATAATATAATATAATATATATAATATAATATAATATAATATAATATAATATAATATAAATGTTGTTCCAGTAAAACATAATACTAAACAAATATTCCTTCTTCCTCCCACTCTCCTTTCCCCTACTCCCTCTTCTTCTCTTCATCTTTCCCTTTTTTATGCTTTTTAATGTGACTATAAGAAAATATTAAGTTATTTAAATGCGTTTCTGCCTGACAATATTGATTTAAAAAGTTACAGTCAGGGGACTATACTTCAGATTAGGTACAGCTAAGCCAAAAAACTGAATTGTGAAATACTCTAAAATCTGAAAGTTTGAGTGCTGACATGACATTCAAAAAGTTTTGAATTTCAGAACATTCAAAATAAGAGATATTTAACTTGTATTCAGGTCTAACATTTTGGTGAGAGAATAATGTCAAGTAAATACAGACCCCCTGATACAACCATAGAAATGGTGGCTAGTGTGTGATGTGGTTTTATAAGGCCACTGGAGAAAAGTTGTGTTTTTGTTTTATTTATTTATATATTTATTTGTTTATTTATTTTTGTTTTTTTTCATACTGGGGATTAAACTCACAACCTTGCACTTGCCAGGCAGGCCCTTATGCCTGTGAGCCAAACCCCGCAGTGAGAGAAGAAGATTAAAGCCGCGCTGTCGGATGGGTTATGCCTGTGGATGCTGACATTCCTTTAGGTGACCAGCAGTACCCTGGGGGACCAGAACTTCATTATCCTTGATCACTGTGAAGGCAGGCGAGGTAGAAAGGGTGAGACCAGTTACCTAAGTGTATGGCATGGGAGTGTGAAACCAAAGGGTCCTACAAGAGGTAGGTTACTTCCTAGTGCCAAGCAGAATATGGTGGGTGTTTTTTTTTCTTCAAGAGAGCTAAAAAGGAATTGTTAGTTTTAGAGGAACTGGTTGAAAAGGGGACTGTAAATATGGATTTTCTGTATACAGCTATAAAAGCCCAGTTACCCTTCTTTGTTCTATTAGCATCTGCTGAAATTTTATGACTCTGTCAAAATTTATTCCCTCTTTGAACTCTGCTGATTTTGCCAGATAGTTACTTGCCTTTTTTTTATTATTCATTTTGAACATATTTTTCCTACAACACTTTCTATGTTTGTTTTTTGTGCTAGTTGTTTTTTGTATTTCTAATTTGGTTATTCACTGGAACTAAACTGTAATTTAAGACTCGAGTCTTTTGACCTATCATTTTTCCTATCATGATTCTTCTGCCATATCTTTCTCACTTCTAAAATTTTGGAGTATTCCTGGGCTCAGTGATTCTGGAACATTTTTCTTATCAGTGCGCACCTAACCAATCTTCATCAGTTTTACCTCACCAGTTAAGGTGTTGACTTCCAAAATTCAAATCATAAGCCTGACTGCTCCACAAACTCTAGATATATATATATTCATCTATTTATGTGACATCTACACTTGAATGTCTACTGGGTGTTTCAGTGTTAATATATTTTTATTTTTCACTCACCAACTTTCTGTCTTCATTTGTTCCTCCTCTCACTAATGGCAAATCTATTTGTCAAGTTTCACACAATAAAACTGTAGAATCATGCTTGATTTATTTTTTTCTATCATACCTATGTCAGATCTATCAGCAAATCTTGGTTCCTCTTCCTTCAAGTTATGTAGAATTCAGTTACTATCACTTCTACCACTAGAAGTCTGATTTCAGCCATAGTCATCTCTTGATAGAATTACTACAGTATCTTTTAAGCAGTTTCTCTAAATCTGTCCTGCCTTTCCTGTTACATTTAGAGCAGTGGTTTTTAAAAATGCAGTGGTAGCCTGTCATGGTGGTACAAGCCTGTAATCCCAGCGTGCTGGGAGACTCACATAGGAGGATCCCAATTTTAAATCCAGCCTGGGCAACTTAAAACATAAAAGACTGAGGATCTAGCTCATTGTAAAGTCCCTGGGAGTTCAGTCTTCAGTACCAAAAGGTGAGGGGACAGAGCGTGTGGCAAGATGGATCTTACCACTCAGATACTCCTCTTGGCCTTCCCATCTACTTGGCATGAATCCATAGACCATCTAGTGACTTTTCAAACTCCATATGATTCGATTTCTACTACCCTTTCTGACTAACTCCTGGCATTCTCATCCTTCTTATATTCTTGTTCATTTGTATCCCATTTGTTCTCCCTAAAGTAATCTTTCCCCAGATATTTATATGACTCACTCCTGTGTCTCTCAAGTCTCTTATCCAGAATTGCGTCAGTAGAAAGGTCTTTGCTAGCCATATTATTTATGTCTCATTCTTCCTATTCTGCTATCCCCTTTATTGCTTTATTTTTTTTCTTCTCTGTGTTTATGTGCAACTGCCATTAATTCATTTGCTTCTTGTTTCACCTTATTAAAGCATAAACACAAGAGTAAGGATTTTTTTTTAGGGCCGAGGATTTAACTCAGCAGCATAAGTGCCTGCCTGGCAACCATGAGGTTGTGAGTTTGATCCCTAGTACAAAAACAAAAAGTAAGGATTTCCATCGTTTTTTGATTCCTGTTAAATCCTAGAATCATTCCACAGAGAACCCATGCTCAATAAATACTTATTGATCAGTTGGGTGGAAGACTGACTGAATGGATGCCAGTAGATTGTGTATTATAGCACTTAAATCATTTATATCGGTTCTTCATTGTTTAATGCAGTGTATAACACACAGCGGGTACTCATTCCAAGTCAAGCATGGAATTCCATGTAAGTAGATGAGTGTTTGACCTGGAAGGGAAAATACCATGTTTTTTTCCTGCTTAACTCTGCAGAGAAAGACATATTGCACATTATGAAATCTAAGCAATGTAGTAGTTTTACTATGTGGTTATCAAGTGAGCATTTATTACTCATTCAATTGATTTATTGAGATGATTATTGCATATTATTTAGTACTGTATAAGGGACAGGCATATAGCATGGTTCTGTTTAGTAATACTAACAGAATTGAGAACTCATAATTTAGAATTTCTATAATATGATTTCTCTAGATAGATATCCCCAAACTTTGTATTTAAGACCATAAACTCATAAATACAGGACTTTATCAAGTAAAGTTTCCTGTATACCAGGCAGAATTTGTGAGCATTTAGAATAAATTAGTGATTTATGAGGAGTCTGTTGAAATATGTGTGATTTATAATGAACATTCTCAATGCCTTAAAATAACATTTTCTATGGTGCCAATATTTATGGAACTCAGAACCACTCACAAAGCCAATCATTGATACCATGGAGCACTCAGAAGACAGAATAGTAGCACAAGGAATGGGAAAAACTGAATCGTTCAACTATTATGTGCCAGAGACTAGGTTAAGTGTTTCATTTGGTAACTTTATCTTGTTACCTGCTAGGTGTTTAGAACACTAATGTATATTTGAACACACTAGTATATACTGATTTGGGGGGGATTTTTAAAGTTTTTACTTATTGATTTAGATTTTTTTAAAGACAGGGTATTATCATGTGGTTCAGGCTGGCCTTGAACTCACTGTGTAGCCCACACCAGCCTCAGCCTCCCAGATGCTGGGATTACAGGTGTGTGGCATCAGGCCCAGTTCACTTGTTTTTATTTAGTCCTCAACATGCTTTATATCTTTGCAACTAAATTATTTTTCCACTAAATTAGTTATTCCCTTTGACTATAGGATTTCCTAACAGAAGCAAATAACCATACCTTTGAGCTTTTATCTAGTCACTCTGAATTCAAACACTTAATTTTCCATTTTGTTCCCCAGTTAATTTCTCATTCATTATTTTATATTTTGTTTTATTTTCTTCACATCGGACATAGCTAACATTTATGTTTGCAGTCAACTGAAGATGTATGAAGAGGTCGCTCTTGCTTTAGCCTCACTTAGCTGCAGAGCCTCCTTTCTTAGCCGTCTGATCATCCTGTCATTTCTACCATGACCTAAAAATGAACGCCAGAGAGAATGAGCCCAATGGTTTCGCACTGTTGAGTATGTGTCCTGAGGACATATTTTTGCCTGGTTTCTATATTCATACTTTTCCTGAGGGTTTTCTGAACTAATTTTTAAACCTTTTAGGAAATAGAGTTTACCTAACAAAGGAAAACTAATAGTTACGAAATCACAGAGGCTTCCAATCTAGATTTCAGAAGGCCTGAGAGTCCAGGCAAAAATGTGTGACGGGGTCATAGTTCCTGCCAGGAGCCTATGAGAGGGCTAAGAAGAGTGATGCGATGACAGGAAAGCTGAAGATACAGTGGAAACCCCAGGAAATTGGAGCATCTGCTGAGGGAGACTGTAGAAAGCAAGCAGAGCCAGCCCAAGAGAGAGGCCATGCGGGCTGAAACTGGCCCACACTCTTAGAAGGTCACATCTTACCACAGCCTGGCCCTGGTGCTAGACACAAAACTGCAGTATTTAATGTTAGCCCTGCTGGGTTTCAGTCTCGCTTTGGTCCATTTCCTTTCTGTTCACCTACTCCTCCCTTTTGGGACGAGAATGTTTACCCTGTGCCACTGTATATTGGAGTACTTAACTTTTTTTTTATTTTTACAAAGCCTAGTAGTTAAGAGTTTGCTTTGAATCTTGGAGGAGGCTTTGGACTTGGGACTTTTTAGGACTTTCCAGTAGTATCAGAACTATTCAGACTTTCGTGTCTCTTTCACATAATAAGAAGGATATGAATGAGCCTTTTAGGAACTAGGAGTGGAATATTATGGTTTAACTCTGCAACGTCCCCCCAGATTTTAGAGGTGGGAGCCTAGTGAGAGGAGGTCGGTGGCCAGGGATATGAGACTTAAAAGGTGTATTTTTGACCCTGGCTGTTCCTTTCTGTCTCTGCTTCCTGGCCACCATGGGTGAGCACTTACCTCTGCCATGTATTTTCACCATCCCATTTTCTGTGTTGGAGCCTGCACCCATTGAAACTGAGGCAAACAAAATCACCTCTAAGTTGAGACTTTTGGATATTTTCCCTGTGATAGGATAGTTGACTAATAAAAATAGAAAAAAAAGATTATTAATCAAAGCCTTTATAAATATTTAATTTATGTAGAGATATTATGTCATACTGGAATTAGTGTGTTATATTTTAGTGTGCCTTTAAACTTTGGTGTCCTGATGATTGTATGTGTGTAAGTGTGTGTGTGTGTGTGTGTGTGTGTGAGTTTGAGATTCCATTTTTAAAAATCGTTTTGGTAACATACATAAAAGTATTTTAACCATTTTAAAAATCGTATTTCAGTGACATCAAGTATATTCATATTTTTTGGTGCAGTCGCCACCAAATGATTTATCCACAGTAATCTTTCCTATCTTGTAGAGTGGAAATCCTACGCCTGTTAAACAACTCCCCATTCCTGCTTCCTCAGCTCTTAGCAATTACCATTCTTCTTTCGATCTCTTATTTAACTACTCTTGAGTGGAATCGTAGATTGTCTTTTTGTAACTGGCTAATTTCACTTAACACAGTGCTTCATTCATATTGTGGCATACAGATTCCCTTTACTTTTGAGGCTGAATAGTATTCTTTTGTGTGTATATGCATGTGTACAGGTGTACACTCGTACCATGTTTTGATTCTGCATTTTTTCTAATGGGCACTTGGACTTCTACATTTTGGCTCTTGTGTATAATACTGTTGTGAAGAATATGGGTATACAAATGGAAGATTTCATTTTTACTACAGGCATTTCCAATTATATAAGGGGAATGAGAGGAAAGAGTATAATATAATATAATGTTCCCTAATTTGCTCATCATTCAGTATTTCTGTTTCTGTTTCTGGTAACGTTTTTACTCTGATAAAGTATTCTAAGGCAAATTCAAGGCATTAAATGACTTCTCTCAAATATTTATATTTTCTGTTTTTAAAATCATAAAAAAATTTTTTA
Source organism: Dolichotis patagonum (assembly GCA_004027295.1). Classification (NCBI taxonomy): domain Eukaryota; kingdom Metazoa; phylum Chordata; class Mammalia; order Rodentia; family Caviidae; genus Dolichotis; species Dolichotis patagonum. The sequence goes on along the minus strand of PVJX010000189.1, from coordinate 153,483 downwards.
GTACATGGTTGTAGTACATTAATGATTACTTTCATCATAGAGAGTTCGTACTTGTACATAACACATCTTAATTCTTTTTGTTTTTCCTTGCCTCTCTTCCCTCCACCCTCTGTCCCTTAATTGTCTTTGGAAAAGATCTAGCTCCCTGTTTCCTGTTACCTGACTTTTACTTTTCCCTTTAAATTATTTGTACTTTGAGTTTCTCATATAAAGGAAACCATGTGATTTTTAATCTCTTGTGTCCTGATTTATTTTACTGAACATTATTGTGTCAGGATGCATCCGTCTTCCTACAAAATGACTCAGGTCTATCCTTCTTTGTGAGAAGTAGTACTCCATTTTATATAAGTGCCACATTTTCTTTATTTGTTGATGTGTTGATGGATATTTAGGCAGCTTCTAAAATTCACGTATTACGTGTTGTGCTATTATAAATGTGGATTTTGCATGTATCGCTGTAATGTAATGTTTTTGACTCTTTGGAGGGGATACCTACCCGGGGAAGTGCTTGGGATAAATGGAATTCCTAGTTTTAGTTTCTTGAGGAGTCTCTACAGTGTTCTCCATAGTGGTTGCACTAGTTTACATTCCCACCGACAATGTTTGAAGAGTTCTTTTTCCTCTCACAGCCTCAACCAGCATTTGTTATTATTTGATTTCTTGATGATGGCCATTCTTCTTGAAGTAAGACAGAATCTCAGTTTTGTTTTAATTTGCATTTCTGTAGTGGTCAGAGATGTTAAACTTTTCATGTGTTTATTGGCCATTTACGCTACTTCTGACACGTGTCCCTTAATTTCAGTTGTCCATGTTTGGATCGAGTCTTCTATTTTGGGAGCATCTTCTTCTTTTGTCTTTTTCTTTTTTAGGATAGGATCTTGCTGCATAGCCCAGGTTCATCTCCAGTTCATGGTAATACGCTTGTCCCAGCCTCCCACGTGCTGAGATTAGAGGTGCTCTACCCTATATGGGAGCCTTATTTTGGGCTTTTTTTTTGTATTTTCTAGATACTAGTCCTCTGTCTAAGGAGTAGCTGGCAACAACTTTTCCTGTTCTGTAGGTAGTCTCTTTATTCTCTTGTCTTGTTTGATTTGCAGAAGCTTTATAATTTAATATAATCCCACTTGTTAATTCTAGATGTTATTTCTTATGCAGTTGAGGTTTTCTTTAAAAAGTCTTTGCCTATACTTATGTCTTCAAAGAGTTTTACCTTTTTCATCTTCCAGCAGATTGTTTCTGTTTTAATATTTAGATCTGTGATGCATGTTGATTTCAGTTTAGTACATGTGAAATATAGGCCCAGAGTCAATTTTATGCATATGTGTGGGCTAGTTTCCTCAGCACCATTTGTTTGTTAAGAATGTTCTCTCTCCTCCAGTGTATGGCCCCTTTTGTCAAGGGTTAGATGGTTGCATGTGTCTAGGGTTGTTTCTGCATCCTCTGTTTTGTTCCATTGAGCCATGTGTTTTGCTTTTTTGTGTCAGTGCTGTTTTTGTCACTGTAGCTTTGTACTATATCTTGAAATCTAGGATTGTGATGACTTTTTGTTTGTTCTTGTTAGCCAGAGTTGCTTTGCTTTTCTCTAATTTAAAAAGCTTTTTTTTTTTTTTTTTTTTGAGACAAGATTTCACTATATAGTTCAGACTTGCCTTGAACTTACGCAGCCCAGGCTGGCTTCAAACTTGAGCATTTCTCCTGCCTCAGCCTCCTGAATGCTGGGATTATAGGCTTGTGTCACTGTGCTCAGCTCCAGGGTTGCTTTTCTATTCTGTATCTCTTCTGGTTTCATATAAATTTTAAGATAGTTTTCTCTAGTTCTGTGAAGGGTACTGTTGGTGTTTTGATTGGGATTGTGTTATATCTAGCACTTTTGAAAGTGGTTGTGGCTATCCAGGAACAGGGAATATCTTTGCATTTTCTCATATGCTCTGATGTCTTTTTTCAGAGTACAATAGTTTCATTATGAAAGTCTTTTTCTTCTTTTGTTAATTCCTAAGTATTTAATTTTCAAGCTATTTTGAATGCTATTGTTTTCCTGATTTCTTTCTTGATGGGCTTATAGTTTGTGTAGGGATGCTATTGATTTTTGTTTTGATTTTGTATCTTGCTACTGATGTATTCTAGAAGTCTTTTGGTTTAATTTTTGGGTCTTCTGTATTTTCTCTTTTATATGAGGATTTTTAAAAAAACTGTCCGTATTAAGGTCACTAACCCTTTCTTTTGCTGTCCAGCTTTTAAACCTACATAATAACATAAATTTTTAATTTCAGGTATTTTACTGTGTATTTATAAATTGCATATAGTTTGCTTGTTTGGTTTTAGGGAGCAGTTTTTTGGTACCAGGAATCTAACTCATAACTTCATGCTTGGCAGGCAGTCTGAGCTGCATCCCTAGCCCCTAGGTTACATATAGTTTAGAGATTCTAATTCTCCCTTGAAAAAGTCTTCATCTTTTTTTGTATGTGTTGTGTTTTCTTTAACATAGTTCTTGTAGTTATAAAGAAATTTTCCTTTGCTAGCTCCAGTATCTGAATCATTTCTGATTTTGTTTTCATTGACTTTAATCTCTTGTTTTTTGGTCACTTTTCCTGATTCTTTCCATGTTCGGTGACTTTCCTTTGTATGTTAGACATGAAGACCGATTGTTGTAGGGGTTCTGGATTGTTATGTTCTGTAGGGCTGAGTTGTTCTCTCAGACAGTTCTGTTACAGACGAAGCGCCCTGATCCTACTGTGGCTTGGTTTTAGGGTTTATTGGGGTGGTTGTACTTTGTTCGTGCTCATAGCCATTACTCCAAGGGTACAGTTTTCTGTACTCTCACCTTAGTGCATTTCAAGCGGAAATTAAAATCTAGCGTCCTCTGAGTACTTTGTAACCACTGAAGATTTCTGTTCAGCTCACCTTCTCCAGCAATATTTTTCTTGTTGGTCTCCCAGAATCTTGCTTTGTACATGTGCAAAGCAAGTTGGCCAACTCCTGAGAGGGATTTCTGTGTGGTTTTGATGTTCCTTTTCTACTTTTCCTTTTCTCTAATATCCTGTTACCCCAAATCTACCATGCCGTCATAGTATCCCCTAACTCTTGACTTGTTTGTTCTACCCTAACCTACTTCTCTTTACTTGTATTCTTTTCCTTGAGTATGGCATTTTGGGATCAGTGTGGGCTCCCTTCTCATACTTTCTCTGAAGAATTATAGTTGTTTATTACTGTCTAATACCTACAAATGATCCAACTTTTATAGTTGGTTAAAGTAAATCTTATACCAGCTATTCTTTCCAAAAGTAAAATCTATACCTTTCTTACCCTCAGCAACTGTCTTAGTTACTTACTTGTTTCTGGGGCAAAATACCTGACACCACAATTTAAAAGAGGAGAGATTTATTTTAGCTCATGTTTTCACTTCAGGGGCCAGGATATAGTTCAGTGGCGCAGCACTTGCCTGGCAAGCACAAGGTCCTGAGTTTGATTCCTGATACAAAAAAAACCAAGTTTTCACTTCATAGTATATTGGCTCTGGGCAGAAACAGCATGGTAGAGGGGCCTGGTAGAGGACAGCTACTCATCCCCTGGTGACCCAGAAGCAGAGAAAGAAGGGAGGAGCTGGGTAGGGAGATAAATCTTCCAGGCCACCCCACTTCCCACAGTGACCCACCTCCCACTACCTCCTAACAGCAAGTCAGCTATGAACATATCAGTGGACTTATCCACTGATGAGTATAACACCCTATGATCCATTCACCCCTCCAAAAACCTCACCTCTGAACACATGAGGCTTTAGATAGGAGACATTCTAAATCTAAACCATAGAAATAGCATTAGCAGTCATTTGTTACTATCCTATAATAGGCAGAGTATAGTCTTCTGTAGGCATCTCAAAATAACTTTTTTTAGTTCAAATCATAGTGGTGCAATAAAATCCTTATATTCTAGTTGATAAATAGCTTAAATTTTGTATAATCTGTAACCATCTCCTTCTTCCTTTTCCAACATATACTGTGCCATTTATTTGTGTAAGAAACTGTTACAAAATTTCTTACTTTCTGGATTTAGGATCGTGTGTGTGTGTGTGTGTGTGTGTGTGTATGTAAAAAATTTTTTTGTTGTTTTTTTAAAGACAGGGTCTCAGTATGCGGTTCAGGCTGGCCTCGGGCTTATTATAGCCCAGGCTGGTCTCGAACTTGGAACGATCCACCTGCCTCAGCCTACTGATGCTGGGGTTACAGGCATGCGCCACCACACCTGGCTTTTTTTTTTTTTTTTTTTTTTTTTTGGAATCATATCTTTATTGTATCGTGCAACGTAGTCTTTCAGCTTACTTTTCCTTGTAAAATGGTTATCATATTTGGAAAACTGGTTAAGTAACTAAAGATTGAAATTGGGGTGGGGGTAGAAGAATCCTTCATAGTTTCCTGTTACATCACTGTGCATGTTGTAAGTTGTCTACTTTTCTCATTCTCAGTGATATTTAGTATAGTTTGTAAGGTTAGACCTTGCTCACATAATCCATCTCTTACAAAGTTTACTGTCAACTTTTAGCTGAACATTTTAGCATTATTTCAGTATATACTGCAAAATGATGAATTTATCCTAATTTATATGTTTTACATTTAGTAACTGTGATTTTTCTGTAAATACTTTTGTCTTATCAGCTATTTAAAACTTTTTTTGGAGGGGGATGACAGGAATCGAACTTAGGACCTCACACTTGCCAGGCAAGTGCTGTTCCACTGAGCTGTATCCTGGCCCTAGCTATTTAAAACTTAAAGACGGGTAAATGCTTCATTCTTTTATGTGTCACATTTTGAAATAATGAATTTGTGCCCTAGCAGTTTCCAGTGATGTCTTGGTTATTCTTCTCTTGTTGCTGAGACAAAATACCCCACATCCAAAGTTAAAGGAAGAAAGGTGTATTTAGCTCACAGTTTGTAGAGATTTCAGTCCCATAATCATCTGGCTCCAAGGCAAGGTGGCACATGGAAGAAAGGTAGCAGAAGACACCAAAAACAGCAAGTGAGGAAGGAAATAAGCCTCTGTCTGCCCTTTTATCTTATCTAGACTGCTGGGTTTAGGGCAGTGCCAATCCAATCAGTGTACTGATCCAGCAATCCTAGAGCCTTTAATCCCAGCATTGCACACTTGAGATTCAGCCACCTCCAAAAAGCCTACCCCCCATGACTGCATGAGGCTTTGGAGAGACATCTAGACACAAAGCATAACAACTGGCAAGCTTGAGTTTATTTGTTTCCTACTATAATTATGATATATGGACTTCAGCACATCTGGTCTGCTTCAGTCCACTGAGTTGGGTGTCCTGTTGTCCCTTTGCTCTGGAATGAACCCAAGCCCTTCCTGATGAATGATATCTGCAGTTTTTGTTTGTTTGTTTGTTTTTTGTTTTACCGCGTGTTTTCAACTTTTGAGAATTACTTTTTCTTCTCTTTAATTAAATTCTGATTTGTTTTGATTGGATTCTGAATATAAAACATTTCATTTTCAAAGTTGAAGCTATAAAATAGGCTATATTTGGAGAGATACAGTGTCCATCCATTTTCCATTCCTCTATAAACAACCATTTTTATAAGTTTTTCATTTAACATTAATTCTTTTGGGAAATATAAACAAATATAAGACAGAGTACTTGTAGTTCCCATTTTTCCTACATAAATGGAAGCACGCTGCACCCATTTTCCTGCACGTTAGGGTTCAAGAGTAAAAACCCCTGTTCCAGAGTTAGCCAGCCAGCCGTTGCCAGTAAGTCAGCGTGGCATGAGAAGCATTCGTGCTGCCCCAGAAAAATGTGAGCAGCATTCTTGGAAGACATTTCCAAATATATAGATCCTTTCTCACAGGCTGCTGCCTGGGCTTAGAGCTTATTTTAGAAATATTTTTAAGAAAAAATTTATACAACTTATCAGTAAATAAATCTTCCTTTATGTATTAATGACAATGGACTTGACATAAAAAGGGTAGAATAACTTTTTATAAAGACAGAATTAAAAGTGCTAGTGGCGAAGTGAAGAGTAAAAGACAGTGTGTTTCTGTAAGGGCTGATGCAGTTGGGCCTGTGTGTCTGTGCGTTTTGCATCCACCTATTCAGCCAGCCAAGGTTTGAAAGTATTTGAAAAAAAAAATTGTATCTGTACTGAATGCATACACTTTTTCTTACTATTTCCTATTGAGTAAAGTATAACAACTGTTTATGTAGCGTTTACTTTGTATTAGGTATTACTGACAAATGAACATAGATTATGTGCAAATTTGATTTAAGGACTTGACCATTTGAGAATTCCTATATCCTAGCAGGTCATCAAAACAAGCCCCTGCAGGTGTTGAGGATGACCATAGTCTTTTCTCTGATTGATGGCCCTTTAGTAAATCTGTAACACTCACAGCATATCCAGAGCACTCTTTTGTATGTAGTAGTAAAGAAGCATAGAAGAAAGATAGAAATAGCTTTAGTTGAAAAAATGTCAAACTAAGATTGTAAGATGCTCTTACGAAGAAATTGTGGTTCTTCAAAAGGAAAGATGGCAGAAAACTTGGTGTAATTTTGCTTTTATATCAGCATAGATTTGTAAGTGGAGATAGTTTATAAATGTTAGTGTGGCTCTTTGGATTACTTGGGAGAACTTAGGTCCATTTAAGTCTTTAATAATATTTGATTCAAAATTAATTTGGCTAAAAAAATCCAAAGTCTAGAAAATAGTTTTAAGAGGCTAAAATAGGAATTCATTCACTCTGCTTTGCTCTTTGGATATGTAAGTGCCTTCTGTGTGCCAGATACTGTTCTGAGTACTGGAAACAGCAGTGAATAGAACAGAAAAAACTCTCTGCCCTCATGAAATTACTTGCCAGTGGGGGAGACAAACAGTACACAAAGCAAAGTGTGTAATTTGTAATTTCTTTAAAAATGATAAAATGTAAAGGGGAAGTGGATATAAAATATTAGGGGATGGTTGACAGTCGAGATAAAGGTGGTCAAGAAAGGTTTTAGTGAGGTTATATTTTTGTAAAATAACATTTAGATATCTGGGGAAAGAGCATTTCAGGTATAAGAATAGAAGTAGCAAAGACCCTGAAGCAAAAGTATTGCTACTATGTTTGAGTTAGAGCAAGGGGACAGACTGGCAAGTGAGATCAGAGGTCTTTAGCTGGGAATCCATTGAAAGATTGGACAGAAGAATGACTTGGTGTGACTTAGGATTTTAAAGAACTGTCCTGGCTCACAGAAATGCAAAGTTCTGTTCATACAAATACTTGTACATAGTTGCTCATAACACCTGTCTTTTTAATGGCCAACCTGGAAACAACAAAAATGTCCTTCAATAGCAGGTGACTGGATAAGCAACTGTTCGTTATACATCTGTGTCATGCCATACTGCTCAGCAATAAAAAGGGGCAAATGATTTATATGTGCAGCAACTTTGTTGGATCTTAAAGACATGGTGAATGAAAAGGACCAATCTCAAAAAGTAACTCAGTGTCTGACTCTATTTATATAAAAAAATGACAGAAATTTTATAAATGAAAAACAGATTAGTAGTTTCTAGGAGTTAGGGATGATGGGGAAGAGAGGAGCAAGTATAAATATAAACAGAGCATACAGAGGAACAGGAAAAAAGACCTAGCTTATTTACACTTGATTTATCTATGGAGCACTCAGTAGTAACTCCAAGTTTTATTGTTTCCTGATTGCAGTGGTAGATCCACAAAGCTACACAAGTGATGTAATAGCATAGAACTATACACACATTTTATCCATGACAAATTCTGCGTTTTAGCACTGTTTTATAACTATGTAAGATTTAACCATTGGGGGAACTTTGTAGAATACATAGAATGTATACTGTCTTTAAAACTTCCTCTGAATCTGTAATTATTTTAAGAAAAAGAGACTACCCTGGCTGTGATTTTTTTCCCCAAATCAGATTTTATTGGCACATTTTAGATATATACATAATGATCACATTCAGCATAGAGAATTTGTACCTGTGCATGATATAACTTGTTTCTTTTTATTCCCATTCCCTTATTCTCCCTTCAACCCCCTTCCCCTCCCCATTTAGAAAAGCTTTGGTTCCATGTTTTCCTTCTTTTCTCTCTTGTTTTTACTTTTCCCTTCTTTCCTCTGCCCCTCCCATGTTCCCATCCCCATCTGAACATTTTCTCTCTATTTCACAATACATGTTACACATTTCGATCCTTATTTACACTTTTGGTTTCTCACACCAGCGGAGCAATTTACACATGTGTCCAGTTTATTTCACTTGTGAGTATGGCCTCAAAGTGCGTCCATTTACGTAGAAATGTCTTGAACTACTCTTCTTTATGACAGAGTAGTACTCCATTGTCTAAAAAATGCCTTCTTTATCCATGCATCAGTTAAAAGGCCTATGTGCTGTTTCCAAGATTTGGCTATTACAAACTGTCTGGCTGTGATTTTTGAGAGCAGATGTAGAGAAAAGGACAAAAGCAGGGATATTAGGAGAGATGTTAGGAGATTGCTAATTAAGTTTGGTGGCATGAAAATGGGGTGAGGATGAGTGAGGAAAAGATAAGTGGGTATATTTTGATGGTAGAGTTGGTAGAGTGTACTGATAGACCGGATTGATTCAGAGACAAACAGAAGAGGAAAGATGACCCAAAGTTCCTTTTTTTAGGTAGCTGGATGAAGGATGGTAATAAGAAGCAGCAACAAATCAGGGAGTCTACGGTGAGGTAGTTGGATTCTTGGTAAGAAGACAAATGGCAAACTTAGTCAGTAGCAGCCCAGGCCTGCAAGTTAGACGATAGTTTAAATATTAAAGAGATTAGTCTTTAACAAGAAAAAAAAGAGAGAGATAGCAGGAAGGAAAGGAGTGGAAGAAGGAGAGAAGGAAGAGAAAGAAGAAAAAATAAGCACACGTCTGTTAACCTGCCCATGGGCAACAGAGTTCGGCCTTGCCCTGTCTCTGTTGGAAAGAAGTATTTGTTTGATAAACAGGAAATCGTTTCCATGGGTGTAGGAAGAAGAAACCTAGAACTGAGTGGCAAAGTAGAGAGCTACTAGCTATGGTTAACTTGGAATGGCTGAAATTCAGGTAGCCACACAAGACTAGCACACATACTGCCTTTTGTCATTTCTGGACTGAGTTTGCTGTTCATCTTGAGAAACACAAAGTTTCTGCCCATTGCTTGACCTGCTGTTAGTGTCTGTTGTTTTCAGCAGTGTTTTGCATCAGCTATGAGTGGTAGGCTTAACAGACAAATGGAGACACTGTCTGGTCAGAGTGGAAAGTGACTTATTTTAAGAAACGTTAGCTCTCACCACTATCCCATTAGTGGCATACCTCTGACACTCCAGTGAAGCTGGTCTGGGGAGGCAAAGACTGGCTTCTCTGTGTTTTTGCTCTTTGAAAGATTAGAACCTAAATATACTGCATGTAAGATATTTCTTCCTGAGTTACACTGTAACAAAATTACAGTAAATTCTGGAGGAATTTTTACATACTGGTATCTCTAGTACTTCTATAAGTGCAGAATTCATTGCCTAATCTAGTAAAATTACCCCAAAGGATATATCAGTTTTTTATTGCATAAGGAAGAGCAGGTAAAGATTAAATTAGCCCATGTCAAATATTTATGATAATTGAAAAATGAGGAAGAAAACTTGAACTTTTTATTTTGATTAGAATTTGAAACAAGAGAACCTTTTTGTCCTTTTATTTGAGACTGGAGTTGGACTGGAGTTGTGCTAGATGAAAACTTTAAATTTTCTTTCCCCAGGCCTAAATAGATAGATAAATAGATGAGTAGGTAACTGATGGTGAGAAAGGACTCCGTGTGATGGACTTTACGTGGCAGATGTCTCGTGGAGGTTAGAGGGGAAGGACAAGAATCTAGAAAAAGCAGAAATATGGCCTTGCTGTGGGGTGATGAGGACTGAGAATATGGAAGGTGTTTGTCCTCAGAACTTGGGGAGAGCTTGCTCGCAGAATGGCCCAGAAAACGAGTAACTCTTTAGAGTTCCATGCAACTAGAGTTTATCCTAACAAGGTTCAAAATATACCTCACTCTGAATATTATGTGGATTGAGGAACCATTTTATTTTAATCGCCTTCTGAAATCACCCCCATATTTATTCAAGTGCTGTAACCATGTGTTAAGTCAAGGCTGGATTAATGCTCTGAAATTCCTTACTGAGAGCTAAATATTACATTTGAACTTGAACTTCTGCTGTCTGCCTGTTTGTTGTGCATATAGGAATATAAAGCAGCCATTTGTCAGAGGGCAGCTGAAAGGCGATTTCCAAGAGGGACCGAAAACCACTGCAGGCTGCTGGCTTCCTGACACACCCACCAGACCCGGGGTTTACACTGAAAGCAAACTAACAGGGAGGGTGGGAAATAAGATGGGCAAAGTAAAAGCAGAGACTAAGGGCTGAGTGAGCCTGAGTCTCGGACCTGTAGGGGAAAGGGCACAGTGCTACTAAAGAGAAGAAAACTTGAACATAGGAAATCTCAAATATTTGTAGTTAACATTTTTAAAAAGTAATTTGTATATTTGCTTTATATTTGTAACTATAGGGCTCCTGCAGATGAGTTTGCAGGAAACAATTGTTTAAGCTGTGTGTAGTTTAAGTATTATTGTTTTGCCCATTCAGCTGCCACAGATACCTCTGAACCAGAATTATTAATGGAGAAAACTGATGTATACAATCATTACCTGTAAGCACCACATAATCTTGAAGAACTTTGTGATCTATTTAAAAATGCTTAAATATTCATTGTATAGATCGGACCATTTTTTAAAAAAAGTCTTTTAAAAACAGTTTTGAAAATTAAAGTCTTGTCATATACAGAAACTTTTAATAAAAGTACAAATTTATTCCTAGCCTTTGGCTGTGGCATGCAGTAGAGATTACTTCCATTTAGCAGATCAAGAGGCAAGCGTACTGACATGTGAACGTTTTGTGAAAGGACTACGATGTCATTGTAGAGATAAGCAGAGCTGGGCTACATTCTACTAGCTTCTGGCCTCTGTAACAATTTTGAACTGTCCAATCATTTTAGGAAAACAAGGTACTCAGAAGTTTATAAATAGTTTTTTTTAATAAAAGAAAATCACTTATTTTGGAAATCACAATATTAATCATTCTGTCGCATTTAAGAAGCACTTTGATGTGTTCTGGTAATTAGTATTTACTGCCAGATGAATGTCTCTTGGGCATTTTAATTAATGGGTGACTTTGGCCAAATGAGCTTCTGTTGGTAAACCTTCATAAGAGTTTATTTATATGCTCATCAAGAATAGCTGTCTCTTCAAAGCTCTTTAATTAGACAAAGTTTAACAACTGAAACGTATTATTAGAATAATGAGTCCCCTCTATGAGAAATAGGGGGTCAAAGAATCAGGTACTGTTAGAGAATAGCTTCTTAAACAAAGCATCCTAATTTGATGGCTGTCCAGTTCTTTAGCAGTTTACATGACATTACTGTCCTTAACCAGGGACTTTGTATTGTTTAAAGTCCGTATGACTGATCTCACCAAAGGCCTAAACACTTCAGAGTGTAAGCTCATTTATCACGACCTCTAAACTCTCACAAGAAGCTATGTTCTAGCCCTTTAAATTTCCAAGTAGAAGACTTCTTTTTTCTTCTTCTTCCTTTTTTTCCTATTAAGTTAGCGATAACAGTAGTTAGAAATAACAGTAGTTTCCAATAACTTGGAAATAACAGTAATTTTTTAGGGAAATGTTTCAAAAATCTTATGCCTGAGCCAGGCATGATGGTACATACCTGTAGTCCCAGCACTCTGTGAGGCTGAGGCAGAGAGATTGCAAATTCACAGCTGGGCAATGTAGTGATTTAGTAAGACTCTGTCTCAAAAAAATTTTAAAAAGCCTAGGGATGTAGCTTGGTGTGAAGGCCCTGGGTTCAATTCCCAGTACTGCAAGAATAAAAACTTACAGGTGATAAATGAAACTCTTAACAGTTCCTCTGAAGGGTAGATCTCTTTTTTGACTTCTCTCCCCCTCTCTTCTTCCTCCTCCTCCTTTTTCTCTTTCGCTCTCTTGCCTGCTTGCCTGTCTGCCTGCCTGCCTGCCTTCCTTCCTTCCTTCCTTCCTTCCTTCCTTCTTTCTTTCTTTCCCTCCCCTCTCTCCCTACTTCTCCTCTGTGTCCTTTCTGGCTTTTCCTTTCCTCCTTTCCTTCTCATTTCCACTGGGGTTTGAACCCCAGGCCTTTGTTCACTTGAGTTACATCTTCCCTCTTACTTATTTTTTGAGTTGCTAAGTTGACCACACTGGGCTGGAACTTGTGATCTTCCTGCCTCAGTCTCCCAGAGTGATGGATTGTAGGCATGTGCCACCATACCCAACATCTTTCTCAATAAGTTGTCATCTACTTATAAGACATACTCTTAAACTTACTCTAGTGTTTGTACTCCAAAATGTTATATTGTCAAAATGCAGTATTTCTCAAGCTGCTTTGTAGATGTATTGCCAATTTGGCTGTCTCTTTTTACCTCTCCCCTCATGCTCTTAAGCTTGGCACTAGTGGTAATGTTTTACTCTGAATTTCTTTTTTAAATTTAATGTTAAAGAGAATAAAAGAACAATAAAACAAATCGAAACAATGATAAGACAGTGAGAAATCTACAGTAGTTGCTACTATATTGCATATTGTTGTCCTCTCTGAAATAGTTGCTGAGACTAATGGCTTTGGGCTTGCAAAGTCAATCAAACAATACACTTACTCCGAATCAGCTGGTTGCTCATGGGGGTGGCAGGTGGAATGGGGCTGTTTTTCTCTCCATAGCCCACTGCCAGGCTGGCTCACAGGAAGGTCCTAGCTTCCTTCCTGGTTCTCCCCATTCCTTGCTCTTGTCCTTCCTGGTTCTCCCTGGGCCATCTGAATTTCTTTTTTAGTGATGAAATTTTATATATATATATGTATATTCTCTGACTGATCCTGTGGGTGACGGAGATGTGTTTCACCAAAACAACTGGACATTCTTCATGGAACTATAGCCAAAAAAAATACATTTATTTATATTGTCTAAATTTCAACTTTCTTAGTATTTCAGGTGCTTAGGATGGCAAATACCTTCCCAGCTATATTGGTTGACTAACAGACAGTGCAGATGAAACTACAGGAAATTTCAAACCGAAAATACTGTGTCACAACTCATAATTCTAATTCCATCAGCTGTCTTGACTTGAATGTGTTGTTGGTTTTACAAATAGGTCAAGAATATGTATGTTAGTGATTCAGTGGATTCCTACAACCATTTTGGTGTTCGTTTTTGTTTTTAATTTTAAAAAGTGAAAACAAAATCCCAAAAAAGCATAGAAACAGTACATAATTTTTAAAAATAGTAGGAAATTAACACTAGTTAATACATTGCATATTGTTATCCCAGAAGCAGTCGCTCAGATTATAAGATTCAGGCATGAAAAAAATGATCAAACAATGAAGGCAAACTGTTATTTTTGATGAACTAACAGAGATTAGCAGTATAGTTATCTATCTTGTGTGTGTATATATATGTATATATCATATGTATGTGTACCTATGTACGTAAGATCTTTTCTCTCCCCATCCCAGTTCTTCTTTCCTTGTGAGCATTTTCTCCCCCTCACTTTTTTTTCACTAGGAAGACAATATGATGTTTACAAATGCGAATTTGATTTATTTCACTTATGAATATGGTCTCAAGTTACCTCTATTTACCTATAAAAGCCTCAAGTTTATCCTTCTGACCATTTTGGGTGTTACTTGAAGAACTTGCTGCATTGTTCCTGGGTCCTTCAAATTAATTTTTCTTTACATTTTGAGGATAGCCTGACTTACAGTACTACAGAATCTACTGTATGTAAATTCTTTTGATGTATCTTATAAACAACCAACCAAGAAAGTAATTGATTCATGTAAGTTGATAGAAATTTATTTGGCTTTCTTTTGATGTTATCTGTGAAAATTATTAACAAAGATTTAAGAACATTTGCTAAGCCCAAAAAGTGCAGATGTAAAGATGTATTCATATTGCTAAGTGACCAAAGAAGCATTTGTTAAATTGTAGAACTTTAAGAAAACAAGTGATTTTAACCTAAACAAACAAAGCAGTTTTTCCCTTTGACAGTATCTATTCTTTGCTATGATGATTGATGAATAGGGCTCTGCATTTTGACTCAACCTTTAACAAAGGAAATATCTCTGATATTATCTTCATTCATGTTTGCTTTTTATGCAATTTTGTAATGGGGATATGAAAAGGAAGGTGTTCTGTGTTAACATTTTTGAAAATTTTATTCAACTCTTGGACCACTTTTTTCTTATTGCAGCACAGGCATACTTACGCATAACTGGATTTATACTTAAGATAGCTTAGATTCTTATTACTGAACAGTTTTTATAGCTACAAACCACAACCATGTTGTTTTCACTTGTTTCTCATTTGCTGGGGAATCTTTGTAGCCATGAAGTGTAACTTGTGAATTTTACCAGCTTCCAGAATGAGAACTGACTGTGCTCTTCTTCTGCACAGACCACCTGGTGGCCCATGGTAGAATGGCAGAGAAGGAAGCCCGTCGGAAGTTCAAGCAGATCGTTACAGCCGTGTATTTTTGTCATTGCCGGAACATTGTTCATCGTGATTTGAAAGCTGAAAATTTGCTTCTGGATGCCAATCTTAATATCAAAATAGCAGGTGAGAAGTGTGCTGAGAGTGCACAAAAGAAACAAGCCGACTTTTCTTTGGAATTCTTAAAGGATTGTCTACTTTCATCTATTCAAAAAACGTATTGGAGAAGTAAGGAAAATTAGACTTTTAAAAATAGCCCAAGCATTGGTACAGTTTCAAAGTACTTTGCTTGCCGGGGATTTAGCTCAGCAGCATAAGTGCCTGCCTGGCAAGCACGAGGTCATGAATTCGATCCCCGGTACCAAGAAAACAAAAACAAAAACAAAAAAACAAAAATACTTTTCTTTCTGTCATATTAGTGGGAAGTAGGCTAAGAGAAATAAGAGAAAGTGTGGTATTTAAAACATTGTATTAGTTTGGTTGACAATTCCTTTTTAAATGACTTTTTAAAAGTGGAAAGGAGAACTTCTAATATTGAAGACCCTCAGGTCTTCACTTGCAGAGGTCGATGTCACTACTGGCAAAGACTGCTTACTTAAGTGTCCCTTTTTTATTAGTACGTGCTTGTAGTGCATTCCCTGTTGGAGTTGGCATGTGTATGTAATGCATCTTAATTCCTTTTTCATTAGCTTTTTCTTCCCTCCCTTTCCACTCTATCTATCTCTTGACTCCTTTCCTTTGTGTGTTGGGGGGATAAACACGTTCGCAAGGCATGATGTTTACGCACCTTGTGTAGCGCTGGTACAGGTACATAACACATCTTAATTCGTGTTTACATTGCTTTTCCCTCTCTTTCTCCCCCTCCTGCCATTTCTTGAGCTCCTTCCCCTTGAGATGTATCTACCATTCTACTTCCTGTTTTATTCCAGTGTGCTTATTTTAAAAGCTGGGTTTTATGATAATTTAGTAAAAACAGATCTTACAGTGGCTTACAGGCAGTCCAGCCTTTTTATGTTTGTTCCCCAAATACAACATTTCATTAAAAGCTGCTTCATCTCTAAGATGCTAAAAGGAGAATTTAGAGCCTCTCATGATTTTTCTGAGTATTTTTTTCCTTCAACATAAATATTTATGTCCAGATCTTACAATAAGCCTGTTAAAGATGATACTCAGCTACTTTAACATAATTCTTTTTTTCAGTCCAGCTTTTTATCTCCTTGAATTTCACTAGGCTGCCCATCTGACAGTGCTTAAAAAATTCTTCACTGCTTCAGTCTCCTCATGCCTCAGTTTCACTAAACTGTCAGTATTTTGCTTGACAAATACAAGCTCACTACCTATTGTTAGAGGAAAGTGACTGGTTTTTCTATTTCCCTCCTTTTTTTTTTTTTAAACATAAAAAGGACATTTCATACAGAGAACTGAAATAGAATATAATTGCCTTGACAAGCCAAGATAGAAAATGCAGTTCTGAAGATTTCCCTTCTTAACAGGTTGGGGAATTGAGTTCAAGTTTAATGTCATTTTATAGGTCAAAGTAACTGAGTGTGCGTGTTGCGTGTGCCTTTGCTGACTTTTGATTCTTTTGACTTATTTCTTTTGTATAGACAAACCTGTTCCCTTTTACATAGTTGGAATGTCACTAGTTTTTCCCTTATCTCAGGCTGATGGCTGTTCTCTGGGGTAGAACTTTCACATAGTTTGTAAGCTCATTGAGTCTGACATTCACTACATAACAGATAAAAATTAAGGCTTTTTAAAAAACATAAATTATATATTTCCTTTACTCTTTTTTTTTTTTTGGTACCAGGAATCGAACTCATGACCTTGCACTTGTCAGGCAGGCACTTATGCTGCTGAGCTAATCCCTGGCCTTTTCCTTTACTCTTATGTCTATTTTATTCTGTCCAAAGATTTAGATTCTTAGCAGTTCCTACAAGGGTGGGTAACATGGAAAGACCTGGCAATTTCAAACCTTCCTTTATAATTGTTTGTTATAGTTTCAGTTTAATAGTAATAAAGTCCACCCAGCTTCACAATACTTAAAAATGTCATAGAATGTATTAAATTCTTATTATTGTGGTAACAAATCACTATTCTTAACGACTTGAAACAACACAGACTTTTTAACGTAGAGTTCTAGAAGTCAGTGGTCCAAAAAGATTTTTTTAGGGATGGAGACAAAGTGTTGCAGGGCTGGCTCCTGGAAGAAGGCGGCTCAGAAGGAAGAATGTTGGGTTTGCCTCTTTCATGCTCTGGAGGTTGGCACCTTCACTCCTTGGCTTGTGTCTTTCACGTCACTGCAGCCTCTTGCTTTTGTCACATCTCTTACTCCTAACTCTAATCCTGCTGGTTCTATCTTCTAAGGACCTTTTTGATCACATTGAACCCTCTCAAGATAATCTCCCCCTTTTCAGATGTTTAATCACCTCTGAAAAGTTTTTTTTTTAAATTTAATCATGTAAATTAATATGTTGACAAGTACAGGGACCCTAGAACACAGAGCTGTATTGAGAGGAGCATATTTACCTTACCGTAATTGTCACTGTAAGGATCTCTGGGTTACTGATAAAAGCTGTGAGTTACAGGGTGGCCTGTTTTTGTATCTTGTAGTTTTATTTTACCTCCAGTGACCCAAAATTAAATTTTTAAAAATGTTTCCCCGGTTCTTGCTTTTCTTCCAAATACAATTTATTCAAGGACAAGAAGAAAGAAAAAGGAGAAAAAAGTGCAACAAAATTTCAAAGCACATCAATCAGGGGGCAACAGTGATACACACATTGTGCCTTGTTATCACCAAATCATTCACCCAGAACACAAGACACCAGCATTCAGTTGTCCCAACAATACCAGCACAAATCTTTCTCTTCAGCGAATTGAGAAATCAGTAGTATTACTATCTTATTTTGTTATATACATATACATACGCATATACATGTGTTCTTTCAGCTTGTCACACTAATGTTGGTTCTTGATTTTGAGCTTGGAAGCATTTTGATTCTGTTAAGAAAATTTCCTATTTTTTACTTTTTGCACTGAGAAATCAAGTATAAAAAGCAGAGGTCACTGATAATTGAAATTGGGAACTACTGAATTATTTCAGCAAGGTGATTTTTAAATGTTTTTCTTCATTAGTTGTTATTATTATTATTATCATTATTATTATTTGTCTTTTTGAGACAGGATCTCACTATACAGTTTAGACTGACGTTGGGCTCACTTTGTAACCCAGGCTGGTCTCAAACTCACAACAAACCTCTTGCCTCAGCCTCCTGAGTTCTGAGATTAAGGGGTGTGCCACCATATCCGGCTTTCATTAGTAGTTAAGACAAATCTAAGATGTCACAAAAACAGTCTTTACTTACTGGTGTGTCATTGCAGATTCCTGCATTGTAGGTTTCTGGTATTCTGGCAGCCAGCCTTCACTTCTCTGTGTGTTCATAAATATACCTTAGCAAGAATTTTAACTTTATTAACCCAGAGTTTACATTTTTATTATTTGTTTTCAGAGCAAATAATAAATGAGCACGTCTCATTTTGTGACCTGCTGTGATAGCTTATTTGTCTTTGCTCATGTATTCTTTCTCTCCCATGACATCGTCACTCAGTTTCTTAGTCACTGCCTTTGTCGCACATAAATTAAATAGAATTCTCATTCACATTTGCCAGATTACCTTTGACCTTAACTTACCAGTGGGAGAAATGCTTCCAATTGAAACCAAGTAGAAAGTGAGTAATTATGGAAGGGCAGGTTGGATGATTTTGATAGGATAAGATCAGGTTGGTATTGAACTCAACTTTAATTTTAAAAACTAAAATAACTTTCAGATTATTGATATTTTTAGTGTTTTTTTTTGACAAAGTATTCTAAATCACAGTAAGACAAAGCTACTATGTACAAAATAAACACATAAGAAATGAGCTTAAGCCTGGGGATTTAGCTCAGTAGTGCAGTGCCTGCCTGGCAGGTGTAAAGTCCTAGGTTTGATTCCCAGTATCCTCTAGAAAAACAAAGAAAGAAAGTGGGTCTTTTTCTTTTCTTCTTTTCCACTGTTAGTCTTAACCAGCTCATCCTCAAATTCATCAGACTTGTTATAGTGCAAATTAACTTGGAACTAATACAAGTTCAAATTAGGAAATGAGAAATTTACATTTTTCTTAGGCGATATTTACATGTTTTTGATTTTGAAAGTCATGAATTCTATCCACTACAGAAGATGAATAAATCCTTCTGGGAATGTTTGTTAAGATAATAATTTATCTTTATTATTTTATCTTTAGTCTATTTTATCTTTTATTAGTTTATTTTATTTTTATGTGAATTAATGTGGCAAATTATGTTCAGTGTCTGATATTATGAAAATCTAGCTGCTACAAGTGCTCATGCTCATGCTTGCCACTTAGGGAGAGATGGGTGAACCTTAGAAACAACGTGGAGGTAAACTTCTTTTGTAGGTGCTGTAAGATTCGGCCATCATTCCATGGTTTATAGTTCCATCATTCCATGGTTACCGTTTTGCGTGCTTAAATTCTTGAGAACTTTTGTTCTAGTTCTATTTCTAGAGAGAATAACTTTTCTTCTTGATTTCAGAATTTAAAATTTCTTAATGGCATTAGCAAGTTTTTTTTTTAATGTTGCTAATATTAGTAAGCCAGCATAACCATTGATCATTTTCAGAATAAAAATGTTCTTTCTGAAAGGCATGGTTGCCAGGTTGGGACCTAAGAACTTGCCATGGCTGTCTGAGATCTAAGCAGCTGTTTAAGGTTCTGTGCTGAGTGAAGGGTCACAGAAGACAGAACAGAACCATAAGACATGATTCCTGCCCACAGGAATTTGCTGTCATCTATTCCAGTAGAAAATGTGTAGACCTCTGAAAAATTAATACCAGAATTTTTATTTACATATGTTTCAAGTCCTTCACAGAGTATTTTCATGTGTATACTTGATTTCATCAAATTTGGCAAGTAAATATAGCTTATTAACAAACATTAAAATCCCATCATCTTCTGACATATTTCACCCTCCAAAACTTTGAATTTCTTATAAAGAGCAAACTTCTTTCATGCAGAGAATCCTAATGCTGGAGAAAAGAAGGAATTCTAGTTGCTCATGATAGCACATCTGTGTAATCCCATACTCTTCAGAGGCTGAGGCCGGAGGATCACAAGTTTCAGCTCAGCTCTGGCAAATTAGTGACTTAACCAGACCTGGTCTCAAAATGAAAAGGAATTGGGAATGTAGCCCAATGTGAAGGTCCTGCGTTTATTCCCAAGTACTGGGCGTGGTGGCCATGGATGGGTGTACATCCTTAATCTTTAACCTTTCAGTTTTCATCCCTCCGGGGCTCTGCAGAAGGGCTAGGAAGCCCCACCTGGCTCAGCATGCAGTGTGGGTCCCTGGGTGATGGTGTGCTGAGCAGCCACCAATTACAGTTCCACACAGTAGAAGAAACATTACAAGGCGTATCATGCATGACTCATTACCACTTTAATGGCATGGTCTAATTACCGTAGCATTTCAGAGGATAAAGAAGCCACTTTAATCTGTAACATTCCAGGAGATTGTGAATTCCACAGGGACTCCACCATATCCTGTTTGTGGTTTTACCCCCCACCAACTATTGCATACCTTCTCTGTCTAGGTGCTCAGAAACTTTGTTGATCTAAACCTCATAGCAGTGCTGGTGAGACATACAAATAAATACCCTATTGAGGACATAACATTTGAGGTGAGACTTAAAGGATAATAGGATCAGTAGAGTAGAAGAAAAAATTCCAGAGGCTTAGTCACTCAGTAATTGTTGATAAAGCACCTGCTGTGTGCAGAGCCTGATGAAGGCCTCAGAGATGCAGTGGCAGATAAAATAGCCCTGTTGGAACTAATACTCTGAAAGGATGAGATAGTACCTACAAGAAAGTAAGTTCTCATGAGGGCTGTAAAGAATGAGAACTCTTGACTATTGTGACAGAATGACTTATAGGAGAAATACTCTTTTTAACCAAAATATTCAAGCCCTTCCATGCAGAAAGAAGAGCAATACCAACTGAGAAAGCTGAATATAACCTATTTGATAGGTAGGAAGAGGGTCATCGTGGCTGGAGATAATAAGAGGAAAGCTGAAGGAGTTGGCTGAGAGGGCAGTGGCCAGCCATACATGGTGAGGATGTGGGGTTTGTTTTGGCTCCAGTGGGAAGCTGGGCTGGAGAAGCATGAGCAGCGGTATTGTCCACGTAGTACGTCTGCAGTCACGCGGGCAGTCAGGCCTCTGAGGGCAAGAAGTTCCATGACTGGGTAGCCGGGCAAATATCTGGGCCAAGAAGGAGCTTTCAAAGATATGGTTAGAGGTGGAGATTATGTTAAGCTATCAAAGAAAAACGGTGTTCTCCTTTTTTTTTTTTAATGATTGATGCACTGTCAGTAAAAGTAAGTTTAATCCTGTCTCGAGAGAGTAAGTAAAGAAATGTCTGTGTTTAAAGAAAAAGGTTGGGTAAGAAAAAGCTGAAACATAGCTGGCTTGCTCCCTGAAGAAAAGTTCTTTCAAATACTCAGACGTTATGGGAATGTTTTGAAAATTGTGGAAACTTTTTTTTTAACCTAAGGAAGTTGGAAACTTTTCTCTTTAAATGTCGACTCCCAGAATGGTCTTCATGAGACAGTTTCCACTCCCGTGTTACTGTTTTCCTTGGCAATCAGCAAAGAGCAAAGATCTGAAGAACAACTACAGAAAAGCCAATATTTTGGAAAGAATTTTCAGAGTACGTGGATTTAAGGTACTGTGGAAATTTTTGACCTTAGTGCAGTGAGAGCAAGACTTACATTTTTATAAAAGTGAGAAATCAAAACATTTTGTAAATCAAAACCTTTTACTCAGGATAAACACTATTATAAAGAAAAACAAGGTTGGAAACGCTGGATTTCTGAGAATCATTCTATAATGCAATGATTGAAGTTACGGTGTCCCTGGTAGTCCCCCAGGAAGTTATGCAGCATTCACCAGTGTGAATCTAGACTTCATTTCATACTGTTAATCTAGTTTATCATTCAGTGCTCCTTCCTGATTGAAAGGTTGATAAGTTGAGACCACAGAAAACCATTATGATTTCAAATTATAATAGAGCCAGGGAATTTTAATGCCTTCAGCTGTGTTGTCTCCCTGAAATGGCACATGACAGTCAAGTAGAAGATGATGGGTATATGTGGACCACTGGGAAAACAAAATAGGAAAAATTACCTCTTCTGAATCCTATTCCTAAGACGAGAGCTTTACAAATGAAAAATTGGTGTACCTTTATTCAAAAAGTGTTTCAGGTGCACAGTTGATTTATTTTATATGAAAAATCTCTAAATTATACTTTAGACTAGCAGATTTTATCAGTGATAGTTCTAGGTTATAAGTGAGGCTCACTGATCTTGGCAAATGATTGTATCCTTTGATACAATATGAAGAAAACTTTTCTGTTTATAGAGCCTCACTTGTAATAACTGTGCTACCAGTGCAGAAGCACTGCTTCTCAGACTTTCCTACTGTGGTTTTCTGTGCAGCAAAGGGGCGTGAACTTACTTATACAGGGTGGGGTAGTGGGAATTTGATTACATGGTCTGAAATGACCCACTTTAAACATACTTTTAATCATCTGCTTTAACTTTAAAATTCATATACTTTTTGTGCTCTACTCAGTGTCATGTCTAATTTGTTTTAGCATTAAAATCATAAAGTTTAACGTGGGGAAAAATGTTGACATTCCAGCAAGATGCATTCTTTTTAGCCTATAGTTTTTATAACTTTTGACGCACTGAAATGTTATGCTTGAGGACATATAATGTATGCCAGTTTGAGAAGCTGGAAATAAAGACTTTCTTCCCAAATCACGAATTCCTTTTTGCACAAGCTTCTAGTTCATGTACATTTCTGTGGTAGCATCTGTTAGTTACAAGTCACTTATTTTGGGTTTAGTTTGAAAACAAAGGAATAAGAAGTTGAGAACAGAAAAGGAGAGAGATACAGAGACAGAAAAGAAATGAAAACCTTTGCCTTGAGGCCCTGGACAAAAAAGAAGCTTGGAAAAGAAAATCTGAGCCTGAGTTGCCCCCCCTCCCCGTGGGAGAGGGAACCCCACCTAGAGAAGAGGGTTGGTGAGACGGTGCACTTGAGCCCTGCAGAACATCTCACGGTTCAAACTGGTACTGTCTCTGAACCATGGCAGTTATTAAAAGATGACTTGGTCATATATGAGGTGTTGGGTATATTAATTCACCTGATTTAATCATTCACAGTGTATACATATAATACATTATACCTGTATGGCTAAAAATATAAATGAATAAAATATGGATTAGTAATGATTAAAAGCTAACGTTTTTAATCCCTAGGCAGTAGAGTCACAAGTTCAAGTTCTACCTGAGCAACTTAGTGAGTCCCTGTCTCAAAAATTAATAAGGACTGGGGATGCAACTCAGAAGGAAGGCTCCTGGGTTCAGTCCCCAATATCAGGAGGAAAAAAGAAAGCTAAGCCATAAAGTCAGAGCAATGTCTGAATCTACTTAAGATGACCTGAAACGGTGAAAAATGTATCACTATCTCATTAACACTGTAGAAAATGATAGATTTTTTGGTTTGCAGGGGATCCAACTCATGACCTTATGCTTGCCAGGCAGGCACTTATGCCACTGAGCTAAATCCCTGGCTGAAAATGACAGATTTTAAGCAATGAGATTGAAGGAAGTTAGATGTACACTTACCTGTGATCCCTCCCCTCCTCTCCCTTCCCCTATTTTTTTTCCTTTCCCTTCTGTGTTCTTTCTTTTCTCCTCCTCCTTCTCCCTCTCCCTCTCCCCCACTCTTTCCCTCTTTTTCTCCCTCCTTGCCTCCTTCCCTTCCTTCCTGGTTTCTTGAGACAGGGTCTCACTCTGCAGTTCAGACTAGCCTTGAGCTCAGTGTGTAACCCTGGTCTGGGATTACAGGCATGCATCGCCGCAGCTGGCTACTTAGCTGTAGTTCCTAATTTAAGATGTTTTGAAAGAATATTCACATTTTTCCTATTTAGAGTGTTTTGAATGTTATTTGTGGATATAGAAACTGTGACAACTATGAGTACTCAAGACCTTGTTTCCCCAACTCTTTAAGGAAAAGACCGTAGGACCATAGACTGCTGACTTCAGGTTGACTCTGGGAGGCACTAACCAATGACCAGCATGGTCCTTCACTCTGTCTTGGAAGAAGTGTTCACTGTTCTTTGGAAAACATGACAGAAACTGAAAGGAATGCCAGAGGAAGAGTGAGACTGATTTCTTAGGCAAGCCTATGCAAGGTGACAGAATTTTAGTAAAAGTCCGCAATGGTATAGAATCTGGTTCTCATTTTTGAGTCCTGAAATACACTTTATCATGAAAGAAAGAATATACTATTCATACTTGTTTTCTTAGTGTCAAACAGAAAAGTTAATTTGCCAATAGTAGATACAGGTATGTAGGCTTTTAAAAACATTCTGCTTTGTGTGATATGTAGCTTTTCTTTGCCCAGGCCTGTGATAATGATTTCTCTTGCCTTTTCGTAATAAAGTAGTTACTTAAGTCTTCTTGCCTTCCTTAAATGCAATAGTTTGAGAGCCTCTGAATATAAATTAAGAGTGCCTGACTGCTGGCAAGGAGCTAATGAACATGCTTATGACTCAGTTATTCCATATATTACACAGCTGAAGTAGTTGGTTACCATAGTAGTTTTTATGATGGTGCAGGTTTTCATTGTATTTTTTTGAATTTACATCTATCATGAATCATTGGACTACATAAAGCAAAAGAACACTAATGTTAAAATTCAAACTTAAAAGGATAAAAATCATAATTCTGTAGTGTATCAAAACAAACATCACCAAATTCAGAAATTATCTTCCTTTGATTATGTTTTTAGGTAGCACATCAAGACGTGTTCCTAAGCCTCAAAAGCCAAAATCTAGAAATTATATCTAAATATTAACACACATACTCTCTTTCTAGCCCCCCACAAATGTATGCATACTTCAGGAAAAGGAAAGTTGTATAAATATTTTAATACTAAATTTATTGAAATATCATGAGATTAATACAAGTTACCTTTGATCTCTGTAATTTCAAGAGATCCTGAAAGCGGTGGCCATTAGTTTCCAAACATTTATTAGTGTGGCGAACTACTGCTTGGGTGACCTTAGTCACTGAGATGGCTGCGCATGCATTTTCAGTTTCATCTCTAAAGGCTGGCAGTCTAGTGGGTTTTCTGCGATATATGGCATCTTCTAGGATCCCCCATTCAGGGGTAACTCCATCTATTGAAAAAACATCATCCATTTAAAAAAAAAAATCACACATTTCCTGAAATGTGTGTACAGGTTTTGGCGGACTCTATATAATACATAACAAAAAGTTTATGCATGTATATTCCTATCAATATCTACTTATATGTTATATCCAGTTTGATTTATAAGGTAGGGAACAGTCCACGTTCATACTGGATTAATTGAAGACTGATTATAATGGACTTCAATTTACTAATCCATTTTATCATTTAAAAATAAAGCATAAAGGGACTAGGGATTTAACTCAGTGGCATAAGCACTTGCCTACCAAGCTTGAGGTCGTGAGTTTGATCCCTGGCATCAAAAAAATAAAATAAAGAATAAAAATAAAGTTTGATTTTTAGATTGAAATTATGTCAGCATTCTAAATACAAAGTCATGAAAAGTCCCCATCTATTTTGGGTATTATAATCTCAATATACGGGGATTCCAAACTATAACATTTATCAAATTGAAATTAACATACTTACATAACTTAAATAAATTAGTGTCACTTTTAAAATGAGAAAATAAATATTTGTCTTAAAATTCATAGATACAAAAACCCATAGATGCTATGTATCAGTGTTTAAATAATATGCTAATATAAAATAAAATACCTTATTTCAAATCATCATAAATGATGCAAAAATAACAAAATGATTTTTTGGAAGTCCTTTCTTGGGAGATTTTTAAGATAATTTATTTCTTTGAAGGACTCTGTTAGTCCAAAAAGTTAGAAAATACTGGTTAACTGTATGATTAAATAGATTACTATTTTCTTTACATTCTAACCCAAGTGTAACTTTGGTTTTCTTGGTTACATTGAGAGATTTTTCTGAACTTTCAATAGAATCTTCTTTGGTTATATGTTCTCTTTTTTCTGTTGCCATTGCCCCCCTTTGAACTTTTTCGTAAATTCATAGGATGGTTATAATGCACAGATGTATGTTTGTTCCATATGCACTACCCTCCCTGGACTCATTCCCATGAGGGTGGGGCTGTGTCTGTCATGTTCACATTGCACTAAAAACTCACTTGTGGTCCCTCTGAAAATTGGGAGTGACCTATGCCTGTTACCATATTTATACATCAATTTCAGATGGGTTACTTTCCAGATATCTGCTCTCATTTGAATTATGTGTATTCTGTTACCTTTGGCATAAAGAGTATTTTGGTATCCATATATAGCTTTTAAGGTAACACCTTAGAATTTCATTCTTTTCTCCAAAAGTAGGCTCTGCCTATCAGCTCATATGTCTTATTTTTCAGTTGGGAAAATATTTCTATTGTATCTGTAGACTTTAATTCCATTTGGTATCTTTAGTTTCTCTGGAGAATTTAAGGAGACTTTGATTCATCATGACATATAATAGGAACCCTAAAATTTTGTATACTGTGCTCAGTTTCAGTATTAGAAACTTACCTGATGAAAGGACTGAGCTTTTGTTTTACTTGGAGCAATTAGATTTATAGCTATAATAATATTAATAATTGCAAGAATCCCAGTGAATAGTATTTACATGTTTTACAGAAAGTATCTTATTACAATCCTTTCCTTTGTGCATCTGCTCAATACTGTGTTTTATATGAAGGTCTTTTTATATAAAGGTCCTTTGTTAGGAGAATTTTTTTTGGTTTTGGCTTTCTATCAGAAGGGTTGGGGTAGTACTATCTATAATACTGTAAAGGAGATTGACATTACTCCATTTAAGAGTAGCTGAGTTGAGTGATTCTGTTAAGGTATGTTGGAAGAAAAGTATGAAACGTTCACTGGAAATATCAATGTAATGCTAGTCAGCCCCCACCACCAAAAAAACCCTGACTTTTTCCCCCACTGAGAAGTTTCTTTTGTGTATGTATGCTCAGCCTGTGAGTAAGTAGTTTTTGGCATTGCTTCTTTATTAGCTTCTAGTCAGGAAGTTCAGCCAGGGGTTGGAATGACTGCGAAATGCTGATAACTTTCCAAGACCCAGTTTTAAGAGTAAACTAATATTATGATTCCTAGGAACTTTAAAATGCATCTTTCATTGCTGCCATAATCCTGAGACCCACACAGTTGCCTCTTGTTTTGCTCAATTTCAAATATAGCTTAAGACAGTAACATGGTGTTGAAAAAGCAGAATTAGTTCTTTATCTGTGTCATAGTCCATTTTACTAATCTGTATAACCACCTAAATCTTTTTTTAATTTTTGGTACCGGGGATTGAACTCATGACTTCGTGCTTGCCAGGCAGGCATTTATGCTACTGAGCTAAATCCCCAGCCCCTAAATCTTACTTACATATAATGATTTTCTGCCACTGTTGCCCTTTGGTTCTTTGAGTTGTTTCTATGAGGTACACCCAATAGCTTGTGTCTCATCCTTAGCCCCTTCCCTGTTAAGTCCATTAATAAGTTGATCAAGAGTCAATTATTTCTGCTATTTGTCTTTGTCTCTAATTGCAGTTGCAGTATTGAAGTTGTGAATCCTTAAACAGCTTTTATATTTTAAAAAATGAAAGACTTTTTTATTTTAAAGATACTTATATCCAACAAAACAAAACAGACAAAAGCCAATCAAAACAAAGCTGCAAAATTGGTACAGAACTTCAAAGCAGGATACAAAGTATATCTTGTTATCTTCACAATAGTTTTTCATTCCATCAAGTATAGCAAAATCAAACCAAAACCAAAACAGAATAAAACCAATCAAAGCAGAATATTGAATAAATCAAAACAATTAAAACAAAGCAAAACAGTGAGAATAATATTGGATTTCAAAGACAAGATAGAAGGAAAGCCCCCATATTTGCTATAATGCATACTGTCATCTTCCCAAGAGATGCTAAGACCGCTGGCCCCAGGCCTGCAAAATCAACCAAACAATACCATCGTTTAGTTGCTTTATGTACCGCAGTTGCTGTCAACTCAGCCTGTCTCCCAAACCCGCTGGTCGCTTAGGAGGTGGGGGGGTGATTCTTAGCCAGCCTGCCGGTAGGCTCATGTGAGACGTTACCTGACTTTTCCTGGAACCTGTGGGCTTGCGGGGAGCTCACCAGAAAGGCTGGCCGGTTGGCTTCTTGGTCCCTTTCTCCCAGTCCCAGCATGGCCGATTCTTAGGAGGTGCTTACTTTTCCTAAAAATGAAGGCTCTTATCGCAGCATTTTTGGCAAGGATAAATTAGGATAAATGTTTTCCTACTTTACTTTTTCCTCCTGCTCCCCACTTCCAAGCTGTTTACTTAAACACAGTTCTACCGTGAAGCCCTACACCCTTTGCATTGCCTTACAAACACTGAGACTGCTGAACTGAAGCTTGTGCCTAAGCTGTTTATATCTGCTTTGGATTGTTCTTTGGTCAGCCAGAAAAGAAACCGAGAGTGTAGCTCTGAAGTGATGGACCAAATAAGAAAATTTCCTGTTGCAGTTGTCTTGATTTTTAAATGAGTGCCACCCGTTCTTTCCTCTTTCCTGTACCGTGTTACACATATCTAGTTGATGATATTACTTAATTTTAGGAATGCAGTATTACTGCTTTATATAGCCCCAGGTTACGATCTTGCCAGCAACAAAGAATTTCTCAAAAGTGATAGTAACCTCTTGCATTTAAAATGTACTGAAAGACAGACATATGGTTCATATTAAAGCCTACAGCTCTGTGTTAAGAGAAGGGGGTTTCAGTTGCCATTTCAGTCTGTAGACAAACGCTCACCAACCCGGGTGTTGGGAGTTGGAAAAGAGACCTAACAAAGTATGTTAAGAGCTACTTGTGAGTTCAGAAGTAAACGACCATGGGCCACATGAAGAGAACAACCCCACCCAGATGGCTTCAGCTGTGTGGGTGTGAGTGTCCATCTTAACCAGTTTCTTCCGTTGTTACTCTATTCTTCTGTAACTTTTTAGACTATTCATCATTCTAACATTGAATCCATAGGTCCTAATTCTCTCCCTTTACCAACAAATAAACACTAAGGATATGAAGTATTTTTATCAGCATTGTTACCTGAGCAGTCTCTAAAATTAACTGCTCATTGTTTTAGTTCTTAATGCTCAGGATGATATTTTGACATCTTTGTATTTAAAGTAAAATTGAATGATGAATTCATATAAGCATATGCTATAGGAAATTTGCACATGAAGACATTTCTAAGTATTCATATTGTAACTGTAGCTCTCAGACTGTCATCATTTTAATGCGTTTCCTTGTACCTTCCTTCCTATACATATTTTCCATAATTACAGTCAACATATATATACTTTTATATACTGCTTTTGTCCTTTATATTGTAGCAGATACTTTCCTCATGCTGAAATTTTTTTAAAATACCTATAAAATGTTTATAAAATAATAATTAACACTTTCCCCTTTATGATTAGTGCATTTTTGTTTCTGAAGAATCTCTCCCATCCTGAGGCCATTATTACCATTTTATAAAAACTTTACTATTTAATGAAATATTTTACAAAAAGTTCATTATTTGTTTTCTATTTTTGCACCTGTGGAGTACGAACTATTTAAGCCTTAATCTTGTCCATTCTCTTTTAAAATTTATTCCTTGAAAACTATTTTAGCTACTTATTTTAACTTTTTCAGGATATCATCACTTACATTTTTATCACTTTCTCAAACTCAAGACATAGGAAAATGTAGTGTAAGTAATATTCTTTTCCTTCGCAAACCAACTAGTACTTTTCTGAAGTCTCTCATTCACTCACTCACAACAGGGCTGTATTTATTCTCTACTTGTCCCTTTTGTTTGGTACCGGAAATTGAACTCACAACCTCGCACTTGCCAGGCAGGCGCTGTGCCGCTGAGCTGTACCGGCCCTACTTGTCCTTTGTTTTGACCTGATATAAAGGTGATGTCTCCTGACTGCGCTTATTTTTGTAAATCCACTTTATCACAGGCCTTTGACATTCACATCAGCTAAGCTAGTCCTGCTTTCAGATTGACTTTTTTCATGGCATCTGTCTGCTCCACAAATCCCAACCTCCTTATCACCTCCAAGTGTGGCTTATAAACTTCTCAGAAAAGCTTATATTCCATTTATTTCTTTACATTGATACAAACACCTAACCAGAAGAAAATTCAAGAGAATTACACTTTATCGGAATTAAAAACTTGCTGAACCACAAGCACTATCAAGAAAGAAAAAAAAAAAACAAAAAACAAAAACAACAACAAAAAAAAAGTTCACAGAATGAAACAAAAAAGTTGAAATTCAAGTGTCTAATAAGAGATTTGTATCCAGAATATATATATACACACATATATATAAGTTATGTGTGTGTGTGTGTATATATATTATACAACCTGAGTGTATAAGCACTCGTAGGTATATATCCAAGAGAAATTAAAATGCTTTTACATAAAAAATATACCTGCATTATTCATACAGGTGAGGAGTAGAAACAAATGTCCATCAATGGATGAATGGGTAAATATAATGTGTGTCCATATCATGGAATTTTATTCAACAATAAAAATAAAAACTATTGATACATTTTACTATGTCATGACTGAATCTTGAAAACATTACAATAAGTAAAAGAAGCCAGTCACAAAAGATCATATATTACAGAGCCAGGTATGGTGGTGCATGCCTGTAATCCCAGCACTCAGAAGGCTGAGCCAAGAGGATTGCTGCAAGATACAGGCCTGCCTGTGTTCCATAGTGAGTTCAAGGCCAGCCTGAGCTACATAATAAAACTCTGTTTAAAAAAATCGTATATTGCATAAATTCACTCAAGTGAAATGTCTAAAAAATAGACAAGTTCATAGAGATGGAAAGCAGAGGAGAGAATGCCATGCCTGGAAAGAGAGTAGGGAGAAGTGGGCAGTGACTGCTAATCGGTATAGGGTTTCCTTCTGGGATGATAAAAACGTTCAGAAATCTTACAGTAATGGTTATACAACTCTGAATAGATTAAAATCACTAACAGTATACTTTAAATGGGTAAATTTAATGGAATGTGTAAATATATTTCTTATAGTTTCTTCTTTATCTCAGTAAGACTATGGGAGAAAACATAAATAAAAGCAGTCTGTGAGTGGAACAATACTGAGATTGTGTCCAGACCCAACGCTTATTGTTAATTTATGTTACATATATCTGTAGCATAAGAAAAATTACAAATTTGGGGAAGAAAAGCAAAAAAAAAAAAAAAAAAAAAACCCAAAAAACAGGCCCACAGAATGAAGCCTAAGTTCCTCATTCTATAAATCTACATCTCATCTTACCTGATGCTACTGTGCACTTTTTTTTTTTTTTTTGGACAAGATTTTATGATGTAGTTCAGAGTAGCCTTAGTCTCACTTGGTAGCCCAGCAGGCTGGTCTCAAATTTGCAGTGATCCTCCTGCCTCAGGCCTCCCAAGTGCTATGATCACAGGTGTGCGCCACCCCTCCACACCGCCCAGTGATCCTGTGCACTTTATGGCACCTTCCTGCCATGTAACCTACATGCCTGGTATCATACCCAGGGAAGTCTGTGTATTGTCCCTTGAATTTAGCAGTCTGGCTCTGTGTTCTGCCCATGTTTATGCTTTCCCCAGCCCCCTGCCATTAGAAATCCCTTTCCACCTGCCTCTCTAAATCCTGGTTACTCAATTAAGCTCTATTTGGAGTTGTTCTCTAAGCTCATATCTTTTACACCTTTAGTTTGTTTATATGCACATTGCTGCACCCTTGCAAGTGTTCTATAGATGCATGTTAAATGAATGAAGGAAAAGACGAATTTATTAGTGTGGTGGTGCATGCCTGTAATCCCAGCACTTGAAGCTGAGGCAAAGAGATCTTGCAAATTCGAGACCAGCTTGGGCTACAAAATGAGCTCAAGGCTAGTTTGCTCAAAAAGACAAAAACCCCCAACTTATTTAGATACTTGCAAAAGAGGCATTGAGAGTATGAAATTTTATTAAATAAATAATGAAAGATACTACAAATAAGAGTAGCTCCAAAGCCGAAATAAGTTGTACAGCCCTTTAGTGGAATTAGGATTTTCTAGGTTTAAGGTAACAACCAAACTTGAATTCTGAATCTTTCTGTAGCTGCATCTTTGGTACTTGTGATGCAACCCGGTGAGAATTCTTCCTCATTCTCTTTTCTCCATTGGTTTAATTTTTGTTGTGAGACTTTTCTAAGTTGGGTGATCTTTACATGTTTAAACTGTCTATACACACAGATAACTAAAAATAGCAAAACTCTTAGTAATTCTTTCATATCTGTCTGTTACCCACCCTACCCCATTCTATCTCTCCTTCCTACCACATATCCCAGCATTCCCCTACTTCTTCCCTAAACTACCAACAAAACCCAAAATAGATTAGTCTGAGTTTTAATTGCTTTTTTTTCTTCCAGTTCTCTTAAAATGTGTAACAAAATGTCCCAAAGGCAGGCAGATAAGAGAATAAGGAAGAGAGATTCTCCCCATCCCAGTTGTTCAGTCCTTGAAATACTGATTGGGAAGAACAGAACTTTCAAAGTGAGTTGTAGTGTTAGCGTATGTTAATGACTTGAGACTTCTTCTGCATGGATAACTTAAATTTTTGGAAGTTGTTGTTAAAGCCGAGTGAACAATGAACTAGCCAGAATTTTAGCTTACAAGCTAGATGCAAGTTAGGCATGGTGGTGCATGCCTGAAATCCCAGCACTTGAGATGCTGAGGGAAGAGGATTGCTGAGTTCAAGACCAGCCTGAACGCCCAACAAGATTAAGTCTCCAAACAAAACAGAACAGCCACCAAGACAGATAGCAATGGAGAAGATTAATGCACTACTTTATCTTACCAAGAGCTACTGTTTGGGAAGATAAGATAGAAGTACACAAAAGGACACTGTGTCAGTTTGTAATATGTTGAAAAGAGAATGTGAGCCAGATCCTATTAGGTTTGGTAAATTTAAAAAAAAATTAGTATACCCTAAGCTCATTAATTGAGGGAAGATACATTTAATGGGGAAAAAATACCATAGTAAAGAATAACAATTTTTTTTGCCTGAACACACGGGAACACACACAAATAAAGGGGAAATACAGAGTAATAGAGGAATCCAGAGAAAGTAGGAGATACTTCTTATAAGGGATTCAGGAAGGCCTCACAGAAGTGTCATTTACTTTTGTTGATGAATGGGAGTATGCCTTTTCTCATAGCTATAGTAATTCTAATGTCCATCCCTTGTAGCCCCTCGTCATCAGTAAGTTAGGTTTAGAACCTTGGGAGGTAGAGGTTGCAGTAGCAGGTCAGCTACCATGGTCAGTATGAGAGGGTGCCAGAAGCCAGGAGTCCGAGAGGATTGGCTTAATTTTATTGCAGGTTAATTTTGTGACCCTTTCTTGAGTTTCTGCTATTTATTCAAATCACAGTATGGAGACTAAAATAAATAAAACTGTGTCTGTTCCTTTCATTAGCTCTTGGTGTAATACAAATAAGTTATGGTAATTGGAATGTAAAAGTGTAAACAAAGGGATTTAGAAACACAGAAGAGGAAGCCATTGAAATGGTACTTTTTGCTGGAAATCAGTGAAAGCTTCATACAGGAAGTAGTACTTGACTGGTCCTTGGAAATGAGTGATACTTTAAAGGCAGAAAATAATGGAGAAGACATGGCACAGAAAGGAAATAACAAAAGAAAGGCATATAAACACAGGATATAATAGTCTACTGATATTAGACTGACTAGGGATAAGTTGGGAAAGAAGGGTGGGCCTAGATCGTGAAGTACTTTATCATGGAGAGAGTAAGACCTCTGCAAGCAGAAGGGAGCTACTAGATATTTTCAAGTAAGGATGTAGCAAGATATAATTTGTGTAACATTTACTGTGCTATGAATGGATGGCTTAGAGGGAAATTAAATGACGTAGATAGTAAACACAACATTAGTTTAGGTCGGAGATCAGAAGAGTGTGAACTACAGTGGTAGGAATAGAGCTGGAAATGAGAAGATGAATTCAAGATACAGGGTAGAAGTGTTACTGGGTAGCTTGTTTCTAGAAAGGCAGCTTGCAACTAAATGTTACTGGGTTCCAGATAGCTCACCTCTCCTTTAAAGCTGGATTCCAGGTTCTTGCCTTAAACAAAGAATTGAATGAATTGAGCAGAAAGCAGTGGCAAGAAAGCAAAAATGAAGAGTAGGAGAGAAACTGGCTCTGAAGAGAGAGCTTGGGCCAAGTAGATAGAAGAAAAGGCTAAGAGCAAAGATGAAAGTACACGCTGTGTCTGGGAAATAGTGTGGACCATCATGGAGAGGTATGATAGCAAAGCCCTCGTGGCGTCAGTGTGTCCTTCTATGCTGTCTGAATCTCGAAGAAACCCACAGGAACTTCTCTATACAGGTCCTGAGAGCTGGTGCTGAGATTCTGTGTCTCAGGCTGATGTCACATCTTGGCCATCCTATTGAAGACCCAGCTTGAATTCTCATGCAGGGCTTCGGGAACTGTTCTGTGCATGTCTGGGATCTTGTAATCTTCCTTAGCCAGCTTTCCCACACCCTAATCTCCTATTCCAGAAGCAGTAAGAGTGCTGTTACCAACTTGAAATAGGAAATGAGAAGGCAAAGGAAATTAAAAATGGCAGCAGTGGCCTTAATAAAGAGATACACTGCCATTCTGAGGATGGGAAGAACAGATTTGATTTTAGGAAACAGTGGGTTTCTAGCCTCCCCCCCCCCGCCACTATTAGATACCGTTTTAGAAGTTAATTCTAGGAATTTAACAGTGGTATTGAAAGCTGTTGGGACCAGAAGAGTTAGCCCTGAGGAAGTATAGAGCAAGGAGCAGCAAATGTTTATATCAAAATACCTTCTGTGTTGCTGGGTGTGTGCTGCATGCCTGGTACCTGTAGTCCCAGGACTTGGGAGGGTCACTTCAGATGAAGAGTTTAAGAATGGCCTATGTAACACAGTAAGACCCCACTCAAAAAGATGAAATGGGTACTGTAGAAAGAAGGTAAGCAAAAGCAGATACTTGTCAACAGGAGAATAAAACTAGGAAAGGAAATAAGAGTTTTAGGGAGTAGTAGGTAGGTGCTCAACTTTTGGGGATGCTGGTTGCAGAGAGTGGGATGCCCAGGGAAGGAAGGAATTCCTGTGGAAGCAGGGAGTTCTAGCCTGCCACATGAGTTGTTCATGAATAAAATTACAGTATTTGTCAGGAATGTCTACCCTCTGGACTACTGTCCTTGCTCATTTTCCTAATATTCCTCCCCATGATTCACCCTCCTCCCATCTACTCCCTCTTAGAATAATGAGGGGAAAGGGTTGAAGTTAAAATGTAAATGTTCTTGGTTCCATTTATGACCAAGGTTGTATTTCTTTGTTTTGAATATGCCATCTTAAAGATAATCTCACTTTGTCTATACTGATGCTGATGTGTTCTTCGCATGAGTCATCCAATTTCATTTTGGGGCTTAAAGGAACAAAAATCACTCATCTCACTTGGCCTAGGCTTATATAGAGGACAGTATTTGGTCTTGCTGACATAAATCGACCATGTTTACCTTAGTTATCCAAGTATCATTTGCCTTCCAGATCATCTATATATCTGTTTCACTGGTTACTTAAGTTCAAGTGGCTGGATAAATACTTTCTAAGCATTCTCTTTTTGCACGTGGTATTCAAACCGAATGATTTGGGACCTTTGCTGTCGTGACTAGACACTAGTATTTACTGGGTTTGATAACATTGGTTGTGTCCGTTTGCCCTTCTAGATTTTGGCTTCAGTAACCTCTTCACTCCTGGGCAACTGCTGAAGACCTGGTGTGGCAGTCCTCCCTATGCTGCACCAGAGCTCTTTGAAGGAAAGGAGTATGACGGGCCCAAAGTGGACATCTGGGTAAGTGACCATCTTCACTTACACCTCAGCCTCCCACCACCAGAGGGCGCTTTCCTCCTTCTAGAGGCCTATGCTGCTGCCATGGTTGGTGAGTGTGGTCACGTGTCCCTTCTGTTCCAGTCCTTTGTGCAGCTGCCCCTCTAGGCTCACCTTATGGCTGAGCCTTGGGTTTCATGCCAGCCCTTTACATCTGCAGTAGAACTCAAGGCCAGCATGGATTTGTGCACTTGCTAAGAACCGAGATTCTTTCTTTTTTTGCTGCCTCCCTTGCTCCTAAGGATAAGTATTGAGAATTGGAGTTGAAACCTCAAATTCATGTCTGGAAGAGAGTGTTAATTATTCCGAAGGTGATTGGCTTGATAATACTCCAATTAATCTTTTAAAAAAGAAAAATTTTCCATACTGTTACGTGTGCTCACATTGTCTTTACACACACACACACACACACACACACACACACACACACACTGTAATGGCCTCTTTGTTTCCTCTGATGCGATTAATTGTACCTACTCTTTGTTTGGGATGCAGAGTCTTGGAGTTGTCCTCTATGTGCTTGTGTGCGGCGCCCTGCCATTTGATGGGAGCACACTGCAGAACCTGCGGGCCCGGGTGCTGAGTGGAAAGTTCCGCATCCCATTTTTTATGTCCACAGGTAAGGGCATTGCCAGCACGCAGCACACAGCTGTGATTAGGTTCATGGAAAGTTAGGATGTGAAGTTATCCCAGGAATTCAGCGATCCATCTTACAACGTTCTGAGGTCCAGTTTTCTGTCCTGGTGTCTCCACAAGGAAGGGTCCATTCAGGAAAGAGTATACTGCCTTTGGCATAGGATAGCCCTGTCCTACCTGTTTTTAAATCTGGGCTCTGAACATTACAAAATCTGTCTGAGCTTTAGTTTCATCATCTGTAAATTGGCTGAGAGTTTTGTGTAGGCTGTTACTACTATAAAGATTCAGTCAAGTAATGCATGTAGTCATTCAGCCTGTCACATAATAGTAGTGAAATAAATATTGTGGCTTTACCTGTGTCCTCCCACCTCTTTTTCATTATAATATGCAATTTCCATTTACTGGGGTCCTATCCCAAAGTGGTTTTACATGCCAAAGAGAAAGCTGGCTTTGCATCTTAGTCTTGCTACTATTTCATTTCCTACTTCTGTGACAGTTACCCTCCAGACTCAAATAAAAAAATATTTTTAAATGAGTGGGCAGTAGGGTAAATAGCTCTTAGAAAAATTTAACACTGGAAAGATACCAGATACAGAGAATCTATAGTTTTTGTCACCATTTATATGCATATAATAGAGCATTTTAGAAACAATACAGAAAATAGTGTAGTTTTACTTAATCATCTTTTTATTTTAAGGAACAACATATGTTCACTGTTGGCAGAAAAATACAAGCACACTGGAATTGCATTTTAGAATAAGTAGGTGAAATATGGACTAGATTTAAGTTTCTTAGAATTGAAGACTTAATATATCAGATAATGATAAATCCTGTGAGAAGAATAGAACAGAGAAGGGTTTAGGATGATAAGCAGGAGGTCGTTGGAAGAGGTGTGGGAGACTGAGACACGCGGAGCCCTGGTCAGTGCGGTGTGCAAGGGGCCCAGGAGGACAGGCAGCCCAGGAAGGGAGCATGCTTCCGTGTTCGAGGGACAGGAAGGCGGCCCGCCTGCTCCAGAGGAGAGGGGGACAGGGGGAGAGATGAGCTTAGAAGGGTAAGGAGGCTTGTTTGGGGACTCTACCTAGTCAATGTAAGGGCTGTAGTTTTTACTCTGTATGTAGTTTTACTGTGTGAAAGGTTTTAACAGAGATGCTGTCACCACTTGAGAAGCAGAGACAGGAGGATTGCCATGAGTTCTCACAGCCAAGGCTGCATAGTGAGTTCAAGGCCAGCCTGCGCTACATAGAGACACCCTGTCTTTAAAAAAAAAAAAAGTAACTTTAGAGCTTTTGGCCTGAGCAAACAGGATGGATTTATTGCTAACTCAAATGGGATAACTAGGGAAGAATACTTACATTTTGGGAAGGTGTTTTACACATATGAAGTTTGTTTTGTTTTTGTTTTTTAAAATAGGGTCTCACTGTGTAGTTCAGAGTGGTTTTCAACTCACTATGTAGCCCAGGATGGCCTCCAACTAGCAACAATCCTCCTGCCTCAGCCTCCCATGCACTAAGATTACAGGTGTGCACCACCACACCCAGGTCAGCCAAGTTTGAGGGGCCAGTTAGACATCTACATTTTTTTTTTTTTTGTACCGGAGATTGAACTGACAGTCTCATGCTTGCCAAGCAGGTGCTTGTGCCGCTGAGCTAAACCCCCAAGCCCTAGACATTAAATTTGAAATATTGTGTACTAGTTGAATTTAGGAGGGAGTTATGAGCAAGTATATTTGAGAATCATCAGTGTAGAGGTTAAGTATGTTTTATACTATGAGATTATTTTTTAGTAATTAACTAGAAGGGAAGAGGTCCAAGGATTAAGGTCCAGAACATACTGGTATTTAAAGATTAAGAAAGGTGAAGAGCGATCTTAAGAATAGTTGGTGAGGAAAGCCAGGAAACCTTTTGTCTTCAGGAACAACTGAAGAAAATGTTCCAAGGTAGAGGGAGGGAGGGCTGTAGGGAACACTACTAAGTCGAGGAAGAAGACTGAGAACTGAATGTCTTATTTAGAACCCTAGAGTCTTTGCTTTCTTCAAGGGCAGGTGTGGTGAAGTGGCTGGAGCAAAAGCCTGCAGCACGGAGGTACAGCAGAGAAGCACGGAACGACAGTGGGGCGAGGAAGTAGTCTCAGTCAGCCCTTTCTGATTTCACTGTAAAAGGAGGCAGAAAAGTGGCCCAGGAGATTGCTGTGGCCAGGGTAATAGTGATCTCATTAACTAACTGCCTATCTTTAGCTTTATGTTAATGGTTGCCCAGGGTATCTAGTACTTTCATTCACTACCTTGTAAAATAGATTGTATACTGTAGAGCAGTTGCAGATTCCCGGAGAAACTGAGCAGGCTGTACGGAGAGTTTCCACACTCCCTTTGCCTCCACCCCCCACAGCTGCCCTAGTGTCACCCTCTTCCACTAGAGGGATACATTTGTCACAGCTGACAAGCCCAAATGGACCCAGCATTAGCATCCAGAAGTCACCGCTTCCATTAGGGGTCACTGTGTGTGTTGTGCATTCTATGAATTTTGACAAATGCAGTGTCATGTGTCTATCATGGTAGTGTCGTTCAGAGAGCAGTTGAACTGCCCCAAACATTCTCTGTGCTGCACCTCATCACCGTCCCCAAATCACTTCTCTCTTTATTGCCCCTATAAGTTTTACCTTTTCCAAAATATATAATTGGAAACATACAGTATGCAATTGTTGCAGATTTGTCTTCTTTCACTGAGTAATATGTGTGTAAGGTTTATCTGTGTCTTTATAGTTCATTTCCTGTTATTACTGAATAATATTCTGTTGTCTGAATGTACCACGGTTCAGTCTTTAGCTCGTTAATGAACATCTCCTAAACAGTAAATGGCTTCCCCATCTGATCAAGGCAGAAACAAGCCTTCTTCATCCTTCTCTTGCACCATCACTGTAGTGATCAGTTACCAAATTCGGTGGATTCAGCTGTCCAGTTCTGTACCTACTTGTGTAAACCTAGCATCCTCTCTCCTAAACAGTAATGAGCTGTATGGATTCCTGGCTCCAGAGTTGTCCCCTCTAGAATATTCTCCAAGTCATTGGATGAGTAATCTTTCCAGGACACAGATATAAAAATAAACAAAACAGACCACACACATAAATCTGATCATATCATTTTCTAGCGTAAACCATTCACTTAGGGTTTTAGAGTTTGCACGTTATTTTCTTACACTTGATCTAATTTGAGCGACATAACCATACTCTGGAATTGGTACCAGCATCATTTTGTTGATGAAGCTTAGGAAGCTGGAATTTAAGGATATTAGTTGACTTGCCTAAATCCGCCTGGGTAATAAGTAACTTAGTACTCAAATGTAGTGTTTGTTTTGCTACACCACACTGTTGCAGAAAAGGGCAAGATAAATAAACCACTTCCTCTGCTTTGCCAGTGTCCACAGTACTTCCTGTGAGCAACCTGGATCCTCTCTACCCTCTGCCTCCACCCTCTCATAGCAGGGCCAGAAAAAAAAAGTTCAAGCTGGCTTCAGAGACTGGGTCCTGGTTATTAGTACATAGAAATAAACTTGCAACATTAAGTGTTTTGAAAGACCTAATATTTATAACATAGTATAGATTAGTATGAAAGCTTAAAGACTCAGAGAAAGTCAACATGGTTGTCCTAATATATAGTCACTCTTTAATCCCAGTCTAATTGCCTAAGTAAGAATAAAAGATTTTGTAAGATTAAGTATAGAAAATGAGAAATAGCCCAAGGTAAGAAATAAGTTGACAATTGCCATTTACCAGTAAGATCTCTGTGGCTCTCAGGGACATACATGCATTTGGCATTGCCTGACTTCGGAGGTCTGAATACCAAGCTCCATCAGTGGACACCATCCAAAAGGTATGCATAGGAGAAAACAAAACCATAAGGTTGTTCATTCTTTCTTTCAGTTTAGATGTCAAGTCCCATGAAGTTTCAGGTTCATGCAAAGGAAGTCTAGAGTCTGCCTCTGAGTCCTCTTTTTGCTTCAGCTCCTATTTCTGTCACAGGTAAACCTCGCCAGGTCTAGAGTTGATTCTTCCTGTGGAGGAAGAGCCTGTCAGGTTTCTGTCACTGTTCACAGAAGACAGTGTGGCTGAGGGAAGTCCTTAGGAACATGATCCTTTCTCTGCTCAAGCTGTTGTCTTAGACTCGAGTCTATGAGTTTACCCTCTCTTCTAAAAGGATCTAGAAAGTCCAGCAGAGCTGGTGTAGTTCTCTAAATGAGCACTTGAGAGACAAGAAGAAAAGAACTACCATCTAGCGCCTAGTCAAGTTGAGTCCCAGAGTAGCTCCAGCTGTGAAGGAGGTCGTGTTCTACAAATGGATACAGTTACAAGAATTTTAAGCCTCTTTTCATTCTTGGTAATTTGTGGACTGAGTGTCTTCACAGTTAGTGGATGGATCTTTCTATGCCTGGTCTATACCTTCCCTTCATAGATGTCCTGAGACATACCGAAAACATGTACTTTCAGCTTGGAATGGCAGTGGTATAAGCTTAAAAGATGTATTCTAGGCTGAAAGGATTTTATACCACCTAGTTTTATAATTATATGCATGTCTTTCTCACATCACCCCCACCAGAATGTCAAGCCCCTTGATAGCAATACTGTTTTGCATAGCAACATCTTCTATAAAACCTAACAGCATTTGCTAGGATGTAAATTTTCAGTAAATAATTTTTGAATGAAAAAGTGAATCGCTACTGTTGAATCTTATATGACACCCTTGGGTTAATGAAGTAATAGGTGAGAGAGAGAGTGAGACAGAGTCTGTTTGGGTTACTATGTAGATGAGAGGTCAAGTGACTGCTAGTTTTTGAAAGGTGTTTTGCTCTACAGTACAGTTGGCGTTGTATGTCTCAGGTAAAAGATGTTTGTTCCAGATCAGTATTTTTGGGTTATTCTTCTCCAAGTATCCCAGAGAGTGTTCTTTAGGTAAAACCCCAGCCTAAGTTAGAAAAGGATTAGAGAATGACACTTGCTATTTTCCTGAGACAAAAGATGTTACAAAAGATGAGACCTGACCTGGGCACATATGTCACCTGATGCATTAATTCTGACTTGTCCTTTCACTGATGAAAGCTAGTAATTTATATTTTTTGAGTATCAGGTTAATTCAGTAACATTATTTTTAAAAAAACCATCAGCAGCAGACTTCTTAGAGCCTCGTTTGCCTTATTCTTCTGCTGTACCACCTGCTAGCAAACATCGTAAGAGCCTTTATTTAACTGAAGGAAAATTAATTTACAGTGAAAAAACTGCAGTGATGGCAAGTGCATGGAGATCTCTTGTGGACAATATTTTTGAGTCCTTATTGATTAGACTTCATTGTGACTTAATTAGTCATAATACCGCATAAACATTTTATCACTGGGAATGCAAGACCCAGACTTACATAATGCCGCTGATGGAGAACATACCCTGCAGCTACTGCCAAAAAGCTTCCACTTACAAGCAAACAAGTCTGCCCTGATAGGCTTGCTTGGCTTAAAAGCACTTTGTTTAGAGAGATGGGGACAAGAAATGAATGTAGCTCACCCACCAGCCCCCATACACGGAAGGCTCAACGTGTCTAAAGCAGTTCTTGTATACATTCTCCCACTAGGGAGAAAATCTCTCATGCTTTTGTGTTAATAGAATGCGGAAAGCACAGATGATATCATAATAGAGGCTAGACCTACCTCAGAGTCAAGCAGGCTTCCTCTGACCATCCCCATGATGTTGCCTAACATTGTAGAAAACTAGGGCTAAGTGTTGCTACTCCCTTGTTTATTATTAGTCTCTTCATACAAATTGCCTCTTTGCAATGGTAACCCTGTACAGAAAAGCAGAGAGAAGTGGCTGAGTATTGTGGTGCACACCTGTAATCTCAGCTTTTCAGGAGGCTGAAACATGAGGATCACAAGTTCAAGGCCAGCCCAGACAACACAGCAAAACCTGAACTCAAAGGGCAGTTGAAAAGGGGCTGCCAGGGATGTAGCTCAGTGGTGTAATGGATGCCTAGCATGTGAAGGCTCTGTGCTTGATCGCCAGTACCAAGAAAAAAGAAGGAAATTCAAGAAATTGGTTATTTTTCTAATAAATATCAATACACAGGCCACTTTTTTCCCTTTGTATTCTAACTCAGGTTGGTAGGCTATCAGGTTGAAAGAAACTTCTCAACTCCAGTTTGTTTATTGAGGTTTTTTTTTTTGAGGCAGAGTCTCCCTATGGAATGCAAGCTGGCCTTGAACTCGCTATGTAGCCCATATCGGCCTCAAACTTGAGGCAATCCTCCTGCCTCAACCTCCCGAGTGCTGGACTTACAGGCACGCGCCACCACTTCATGCTGTTTTTTTTTCTTTCTTTCTTTTTTTAATAGAAGCTTTTTTAAAAATCCAGCTCCACCCCTGTTTGCTGAATCACTCTAGTTCATCTCCCTAGGGGCTGTGTGTTCTACCACTGGAAATGTCACAGGATTCAGTTGTAAGGAACTTTATTTTTATTCCAGGATATTCTTATCACACCTACAGAAACCAGTGGTGTTGAGGTTTACATTTAACTCAAGACCTCTCCTAACATATCCTAAGTGCTACTTCTCCCTGGTGTACAGGTGGTGATTAATAAAAGTTTAATGAATTGAAAAAAAGGAGTAAAGGTTTTCAACTTAAAACAAACCTCAGCACTTTCTTATTTAATCTATGGCTGTTGTTAGCATATTCTTTTAGAGATTGTACTGAAATATTCCAGTTTATGGGACTTTTATGTATCTTTCCCACAACAAAAAGCAAATGGTTGAAAACACAGTGTTTTTCCTTGGTGCCATTGTGTTAGAAGGGCTAATCTCAGCACTTATTTATTATAAGTCAAAAGTTAGTACAACCAGTATTGATTCAGATGAAATTCCATTAACAGTTAATTCCAAAATTGTGTGTTTTGTTTGGTTATATGAACTGTAGCATTGAACGTGTTACTATTATTTTATTTTAATTGTTTTTTTATTACTATTATTTTAAATAACTAACTCTTGAATTTTGGATTAGGAAATGACTAATTTCAATTATGGCTTTAGTATCTCAAATATGGCTATAATTTATCAAAATTTAATTTATAAAATAAAGGTGTTCAAGTTCTTATAACACAATTGTTTTTTAAATTTATGTACTTATGTTTTATGGCTCTATTGTCCTGGGAATATAAAATATAACAATTTAACTGCAACAAAAACAAACCCCTGTATTTTTCATAAGTACTGCATTCTAACCAGCTATGCTAGTGGAACTCCCCCTGTATTTTTATGCTTGTATGTAACTTTTATGCAATCTGAGTATACCTGTTGGTTGGCAAATTAAATCTGCTGTGTGTCATTTATGTACACAGACGTCTTATTTAAAGACTGTTTGTTTACTTTGCTTAGATTTTAAAAATAATGACTATCAGCTGAACATGTTGGTGTACACCTGTAACCCCAGCACTCCAGAGACTGAGGCAGGAGG
The DNA here is from genome assembly GCA_004027295.1 of Dolichotis patagonum. NCBI lineage: Eukaryota > Metazoa > Chordata > Mammalia > Rodentia > Caviidae > Dolichotis > Dolichotis patagonum. The sequence continues at coordinate 109,644 of PVJX010000189.1, read as the reverse complement.
ATCTTTGCAAATTTGAGACTGGCCTGGGCTATGAAGTGAGGTCAAGGCCAGACTAAACTGCATAGCGAAATCCTGTCTCAAAAAGATCAAAAAAATTAATAATAAAAATTTAAAATAGCGATTATATAAAAGAATTTTCACCATAGTTGGCAGTTGATAAAGACAAGAGTTTCCCTGAACATATTAATAATTCATTTCTAGGGCTCAGTACACAAGCAAAGTGAGAAGTCTTAACTCTAGCCAACTGCTTGCCGAAAAAGGCGTGGGGTGGTATTTAAAAACTAATTTTTTTTTAAATTTAGAGAAAAAAAGCAAAACATAAAAGGGTAGAAATATTACAGAATTTCAAAAAATAACAGTAAGAAATTACTAGTTGATAAATTGCATATTGTTATCTTAGAAGTAGTTATTCAAGTCACAAAATCAAAGCATAAAATGTGGACAGACAATGACAGTACAAACCACTCTGTTTGATGAACTAACAAAAACTTAATAGTATGGTTATCTATCTTGTACACTTAAACATACATACAGCTATGTCCTTTAGGGTACTTCCTTTCCCTTTTACACATTTTGGATCTTACTACTCTTTCAGTTTTTTATTATTATTTTTTATACTAGAGAGACAATACAATATTTACAAATGTGCGTCTAATTTATTTCACTTATGAGGATAGTCTCAAGTTGTGTCCATTTACCTATAAAAGCCTCAAGATCATCTGTTTTATAGCTGAGTAATATTCCATTGTATAAAAGTACCACATCTTTTTCATCCACTCTGTGGTTGATGAGCGTGAGTTGTTTCCACGATCTAACTATTACAAATTGCACTGCTATAAACATGGGTTCACATATATCGCTGAGACATGACCTCTTCAATTTTTCTGGGAAAATACCCAGGAGGGGACTAGGTGGATTGAATGGAGCTTCCAATTCTAGTTTTTTGAGGAATCTCCACACTGATTTCCACAGTGGCTACACCAGTCTACACTCGCACCAAGAGTCAAGAAGTGTTCCTTTTTCTCCACAGCCTCGCCAACATTAAAAAACTAAATTTAAAAGTAAATTATTTCTGTGAGGATCATAACTTTGCAAAATGGTCGCACTGTTCTAACCATGATTGCAAAAAGATGGGATATTATGACATACTTTGTTTTCTTTTCATGAAGAAAAGCCAAAAACATTTTATTTTGTCTGTGGTTTTTGTTTTTGGAAAAGGTAAACAGCATTAAGGGGGACTCAGAGTTACAAACATTTGTAAGTTCAGAGCATATAAAGTAAGAAGATGGACTTTTACCAAACCGCATGTGGCTCTATCCCGAGACTCATCACAGCCATTCATCAGCAGGGCTCTGTTGTCTGCTGTGGTGGTCTCCAGTCTCCCCTGTACCCGGACTGAGCTGGACAGAGGGAGTGAATAACACAAGCAGGCATTACGTTGCTAGTATCTTTGTTCTGAAATGCTTAAGAGTTTTTAATGCCATTTAACATTAAGATTTTGTTTTTATAAAACTTCTCATTTTCCACTGAAACAGATATGTTAGACAGTTAATAGCCAATGAATTGTTTCTTTTTTGTTGGGGACCACTGTGAATTTGTGGTCCCCAGCATCTTTTAGGATTTTTTTTTTAACCTCTGGGGATTGAATTGCTGATCTTGAACTTGCCAGGCAGACACTTATGCTGCTGAGCTAAATCCCCAGCCCCCTTTTTAGATTTTACAATTCAGAAAAATAGAGCCCTTTTTGAAATTCTAATTGCTTTAGAAGCAATTCAGTATTAAGCATCACTGTGAAGTGTGTTAAAATAATTGGAATTAAAGAATTGGGCCGAGTGTTTGGAATTACTTTGAACACACCTTAGTATGACTGTAAAGGACATAGGAGAAACCAGCCCATACACCTTCTTGCAGGCATCTCTAGGTGGCCTAATTTCCCGGCTGATCCTTTGTTTTGTTCATTCTTTGCATGCCTTCTGGCACATAGATGTCTTGTGTTTCCACCAGTTCAAAATAGCTTTATGTGACCTGAAAGAATCTTGACTCGGTTTCTGTCAGACCAGTCCTCTACCACAGAGCTGAAAATGGTTGCTTTGCCATGTCTATACTTTGGAATCACATGAAGAACTGAAGGGGTAGCTGGCTTTTCTTCTGTCATAAGATCAACCTGAAGATTCCGACGGTCCAGTTCCCTGAGTTTCTGCCTATCCTTGATCGGGGGTACCTGTTATTAATAGCCCTCCATCATAGTCTTCATCACCTTACAATCACTGGAGTGTGCTAAGTTTGCTCTTCTACACTGCGTTTAATCCTCACTAGTGAAATTATTAGTAGGGTGACCCTCCTCCTGTCAGATGTTCTTTCTGTCCTCCCTCTCTTTTCACCCGGCCTGTTGTCCTCTCTCCACCTCCCCCGGGGTGTTTTCCGGCTGCTTCCCAGAGCTCCACCTCGGATTACCACTTGGTCCTCAGTTTGTGGGTGACTTCATGAGAGTGCCAGATTAGATGATCATTTAGATTAAGAACTCTTTGGAGTAAGACTGACAAGAATTTATCTGGTCAAGTTTGTTTGTTTATTTCAGTTTTCAGAGACAGGCTGGCCTTGAGCTCATAGCAGATTTCCAGCCTCAGCTTCTCTACTGCTGAAATTACAAGCATGCAATGTCATGCCCAGTCTTATCTGGTTCATTTTCTTCACTGATTTTTAATTTTTTTTATCTACAAAACAGTAATAATAGTAATAGGAGTTGGTATGTGAAGTGAATGGTTAAATTTAAAAGTTTAGCATTCTGCATATCATGTGCTTAGTAAACTTTAGTAATTATCATTAAATAATACTTTTATTAAATTTTAATTTTTATTGATGCATGTTGATAGTACGTAATGATTACATTCTTTATGGAAAGTTGGTACCTGTACATAACACGTCTTAGTTCTTTCTCATCTCCATCTCCGTCTTGGTCCCTTTCTTTTGCAAATTTGTCTTCCTGTTTCCTAAGACTGAATGAAGAAAATGTGCTATTTAGACACAACAGAGTACTATTCTGCCATTAATTAGGACAAGCCTGTGTCATTTGTAGGAAAATGGATCCACTTTGAGACCATGTTAAGTGAAATAAATCAGACACATGAGCTTAAACAATGCATGCTTTCTCTTATATGAGAACTTGTAAATAAAGAGCAAAACCAAATATTTTTTAATGAATTACTGTATTAATCTTTCATTCCCTCCATCCCTGTTTTGTTTTTTACTCTTTTCTTTACTCTCTCAAATGCCGATGGGATGGCTTGTAAAGGAGGCTTACCTTCCAAGAATTGCTCTGATTTGTTGTATCATTACCTTGGTGCTAGAGTTATGCTCATATGCAGACTTTTCCCCAGGTGATAATATGCTGGTCTGACTTACAGATTGTTCTGTATAGCTTCAGAAAAAATCTTTGAATAAAATACCTCTTGCATGTGACAAAGAGCTGGGTGAAGGTGTCCTTGGAAATCATCCTGTCTTTTGACCTCATAGAGTGCCACATCTAGACCTTAAGTGAAGTGTTAATTTTCTGGTTATTTCAGCTTAAAGTGTGGAAAATGCCTTTTCTGTTGTGGATACTAAGTTTCTTAGAAAAGATTCTAGCAGTCATCTAGTTCCAGTGTTTCTTTAAAGTGTCATTTTGTGAGGGCCTGTTCCTTGTCAGGTATTTGCTAGGCACTAGGAATACACAGTTGCCCTCCTTGAAGGACTCCCAGACTTCCTCCTGCCAAGGCTAGGGCATCTTCTAATGTCATCTCAAATGTCAGCCTGGGACTAATCATTTCTGATGACAAACAGTTTACTACCTCATAGGACAAGCCATTTCCTTGTCACAATTATGTGGCTTTTGTAGTTAGGGTGGGGGGACCAAAGAGTTCATTCTGTGCAGTTGTTTCTGGACTTCTTTTCCAAGTAAAGTCTTTCTTAGAACACTGACCTTAAGATGAGTAAACCTAGCCATGCTCCAGGTGTGGCCTTGCGTCCTGGACTGCCTCCTCTTGCTTCCCCAAGTGGCCCCGTCTTAGATCCTTAGGACTCTCATCAAATCAGCAGATAATTAGACTTTTCCCACATTGAACCTGTAACTTCCTAATTATTCTAAATTCAGACTCTTAGACAGCATAGTACAATTCCACTTTGTCTTCTTTGTAAAGCTCCAGGTACTTGAAGGGCACTCAGCACTCCCTTCCTGGACCACACGTTTTCGCCAAGACAGACTGGCCTTTACCATGTCTTCAGGTGGCATGTTTTAAAATTTTCACTGGGGAAATGTTTCATTTCTTCCTCTACGCTGGAAACTGGAGGCAGAGCTCCTATGAAACTATCTTTGGTGAATTTAAGGTTGGTTTTTAATCTCTACCCCCATCATCAATGCTTTTCCCCATCAAGCCCTTTGAAAAAGTTGTCAAAGACAAAAAAGAGAAAAAGAAGTTCCCTTTTTAGATGGACTCATACTAGCAGTCCTGGTTGCCATTTTAGGGCCCTGCCCACACGGAAGCTTGCTCTCCGCAGAGTCCTCCAAGTGCCTGTCACTGCAGCAGGCAGGGCCGTGCCACCGCACATTCTGTAGTTAGCATTCTGTGGGCATATCGAGTTTCATGGCCCACGGTGATTTCACTGCAGAGACCACTTGGCATCTTGCACAGAGCAGATGAAAGCAGCTTCAGAAGGGGAGCTGCTTCTCTGGCATACAGGCAGAGTGGCTTATCCCTGCATTGCCCAGAGTACTTCAGTCTCACTCAGCATCAGAGCTCTGCCTTTCGAGATGGAACAAGTGGTGGGGCCACTTTAGGCATTAAAATAAAGTACTTGGCATCTGAAAAGTTGACATTTTGTACCCTTTGATCTGAGGTCCCACCTACCTTCCCCTCTTTTGAAGTGACTGTCTTGTGATTCACTGTGTTAGATTCAGGATCATTTCTTCCCTTCATTTTCAGCCTCTTTCCATATTTTACATAGAATGGTGTGTTTAAATCTCATATTCATGTAATTTCATGAGCTATATGACACTGAGAAAGTATGAATTGATGATGCCACTCTAGCATTCTGCATTTTGTCACATCTTACCATCTGTTCAACAGATGAAAAGTGTTAGCTTTCTGTTTCTTTGCAAGTTGGATATTATGTAGGGCAGACAGAATAAAAGCTCTTGTTTTTGAGGCATTGACACTGTAACTAGGAGTTCTTAATCAGGGACCTGTAGACCTAGAGAATCTGTGGCAAGCTTCTTTGGCTCTTTAGTCAGAAAATATTATGCACAGATTTTTGTATAATTTCTTGTATGAATTTTTCTTGAGATTTCTTTTCAGGATATCTGAGGCCAAATAGCAGTAATTATGCTAAATACATCTTTTAATTAGGACTAAAGGCAGTGTTGTGTGGATACTTGCTTTTTGTTGTTGTTGAAGGACATTGCCTTGAAAAAAAATCTGCTTCAAGGAACTTGTAACTGAACTTCGTCTGGCCTTGGTCATCTGATTTTGCTCACTAAACTGTGTGTGGAGGCCAAAGGAAGATAAATGAGTGCCATCTACAGGCCTTGGCTGACAGTAACTGAGAAACCTGCAAAGCAGGCCTGGTCCCTTACACAGGGCTCTTTAACTGACACCTTTCTATATTAAGAACTTTCTTCTCTTAAGTAATTGCAAGCAGTAAACATATACGTCAATGACCCTATAGTTGTGGAATTCAGTTTTGCTACTCTGGAAATACAATTTTAGTAAAGCATAACATTGTAGATGATATTTACTCTTTCATAGGAAGGGATGGAGGAACTGTATTCTTTTTGAATCTACACTACATTAGAATATTTTTTAATTTATACTGCAAGACCCAATTGGCCAGATGTGGTAGTGTACGCCTGTATTCCCAGCACTTGGGAAGCTGGGGCAGAAAGGTCACTGTGAGTTCAAGGCTAGTCTGGCTCCATAGTGAGTATAAGACAAGCCTGAATTATAGAGCAAGATCCTATCTCAAAACAAAAACTAAACAAAATCAAACAAACAAACAAACAAAAAACCCCAACCAACCAAAGAAACAAAAGAACAAGTTGATACCTGATATATCATTTTGATTTAAGGACTTTATTTTCTATAAAATTAGAACACATTAAAAATTAAGAGTCATTCACTTTAATTACTTTTAGTGTTACTTCTAATAAGTGATGTGGGGTGGTGTTTGCCAAATGCCGTAGAATTGCAGGGCTGAATTTGCCCTGGAAAAATAGATAAAACAGAATTTATGTCCACCTGAAGATATGTTATAGGGCAGCCACATAGCTTTGAAATTCTAGCTTTTGCCATTGCTTTTGTTTGCTTTTCTTTCTTTCTTTTTAATTTTTTTAATTTTTAATTTTTGTCTTTTTGAAACAGGGTCTCGTTATGCGGTTCAGGCTGGCCTTGTGCTCATTTTGTAGTGTACAGTATTTCAAACTCCTAACGAGTCTCTTGCCTCAGCCTCTCGAGTGCTGGGATTATAGCATGCGCCCCCACACCTGCTTGCCGATACTTTTCAGTGCTGAGTACGTTACCTTCTCATAATCATGTTTCTTTTTCATTTATTAATGAAGATGGTAATAGTATTTGAGGGTTGTTGTACAAATTAAATGATATAAAAAGTATTTTCACAAATACAATGTTGTTTGAGTATTCCACAAATATTCATGTTCAACAGATATTTATTCAGCTCCTAGTAGATATAGTAACCATTTTGATATTGCAGATTTGATACTGGGTATAGCAGTAAGAAAAAAGACATGGACCTTCCATTGTAGGAAGGGTGTTAGACAGTAAGCAAGTAAATAACAGGATAATTTTCACAAAGAAATCGTTGATGTAAAGCAAATATATGTGACATAATAGAGAATGACTGGAGGCCCGTGTTAGAGTAGGTGGTCAGGAAGAGCTTTGTGAAGAAAGGACATTAAAACGCTTAGCTAAAGGACCAAGAGCCAGCCGTAAGAAGATTGGAGGAGTGGCCATTCCAGCCCGAGGAGCAAGTGGAAAGGCCAGGAGGCAGGGGGATGCTAGCATGCACAGAGACAGGCAGGAGCCTGTAGGACCAGGACTTGGTGTTTTCATTCTGAAGATGATAGGAACAGATTATAGTTTTAGAAGCAGGGTAGTGATAGGCCCAGACTTATGTTTCAGAAAAATGCCTTTTGCTTTTCAATGGAAAATAGATTGTAAAGAAGCAAGAATGAGAGTGGAGCAGTGAAGACTCTGTGCTGTCTGAGCATGCAGTGATGGTGGCTTATGTAAGATACCCTGGATTGGGCCACGGATATAGCTCAGCAGCACAGTGCCTGCCTGGCAAGCGCAAGGTCATGAGTTCAATTCCCAGTAGTAAGATAAATAAAAAAATAAAAATAAAAATAAAAATAAACACGTTGGATTGATGGTTTAAGCATTTGGCTTTCCATCAATTCTGCAGCATAGAGGCAGGGTAACATCGTGGTTGAGAACACCAGATAGAGAATCAGACTAGTTTGAAATATGAATTAATAACTATATGACTAAGGACAAGTTTCTCAGCTTTTCTGTGTCTACTTTACCATTTCTCCAATGGGAACAATGATAGAATATTCCCTTTAGGATTTCTTCAGGATTAAATGAGATAGTAATATCACAAAATGCTCAGAAGAGTTTGTAAGTATTGCTGTGCTATCACTGACCACCTCCATCACTTCTATTTCCATGTGACCCTCAGTATCTTGGATTTATAGATAAGAAAACTTAAAAGAGAAATAGAAAGTAGCTTTGAACTCAGAACGTAGATGTCTTGATTTTGAGTCTGTTGTTCTGCAATATAACCTGGAGTGTGAGTTCCCAGAGAAAAGTACCTATTGATCTCAATCTCTATTATAACCGCCCCCTGAATTTCACATAACTGTGAATGTTTAAATAATATTGAGAAAGTTCTCAACAAGGGGCGAGCTGAATCCCAGCGTGTGGTAGAGAAGTGGCCTATGCTTGTTCTTCCCTCCCTGTAACATTTTGTGCTATCAGAACTTTCAAATTATCTGATTTTTGAAAAATATTACACACCTAAACCAGTATCATTAATATGTAAGTAATAATAAAGGATACCTGTGGGAGGATACAATTGAATATCTTGGGAACTTTATCAGATAATAATCTCTTTAGAGGACATTGTATTCTTCATTAATAGTGAATCCATTCATAATAGAAATACATGAGATCCATGAATTATTCCTAGATTTTTCCGATCAGACTTATAGTGAAGACATTAATCAGACTGCTACATTTGAACTTCTCTCTTCACTTCTCTGCTTTTCCCAGCGTCTTCTGGAGTAAGCAATGAGAAGATAAGAACCAAGGAATAAGAGAATTAGAAGTCAGGAGCTTGAGAATCTATCTGGTGGCCTTGCTTCTGTTGTCTCAACCCCCCACGGGGCCCTCCCAGCCCCAGACACTGAGGGCAGCTGTTTGTCTGTTACAGAGTGCGAGCACTTGATCCGCCACATGCTGGTGTTAGACCCAAATAAGCGCCTCTCGATGGAGCAGATCTGCAGGCACAAGTGGATGAAGCTAGGGGATGACGATCCCAACTTTGACAGGGTGAGCTGTATCTCTTGCCTTGAGAAACTCTTCTTTGAGCTGCTTCGGTCTGTTTTGCTTGTGGTTATAATCCAGCCGTGATCAGAAAAACTTGTGTAAACTGTAGCAGCAAAAAAGACTATAAAGACCAGCTGATTTGCTAGAGAATAGTGGTAATGGTTCCCTGCCATTTATCCCTAAGTCATAACGTTTTGTTTTGTTTTTGCTTTTATGATAGTACAGCCTCCAGTCTGCAGCTCACTCACCACCATGCAGATGTCTCCTTTTGTTTTAGTGTGCTTAGTTCAGTATGTCCTGTGGTTTATTTAAACCACTATGACCATCCCAGGCACCCATGAAGTTCAGGAAATGGGAATGTTGTCTGCTCAGAGATGATCATCAGAGCTGTCTCACTTAGACTTTGTCTCAGGCCAAAAACATACTCAGCTAAAGGCCGGGAACAACATGGTAGCTTATGTATGATATGTCATGTCAGCATGGTTAGTCGATGATTTGACAACTTGTCACTTCATGTTACAGTTAATAGCTGAATGCCAACAACTGAAGGAAGAAAGACAGACAGATCCCCTGAATGAAGACGTCCTCTTGGCCATGGAAGACATGGGACTAGACAAAGAGCGTACACTACAGGTATCTAGGAAGGAGTGGAGAACAATGTGAAATGTAGCAGTCCTTCCTCTCCCGCCTTTTATACTTTTTTTCTTCTTCCTGAGAATTTGGGTCTTTTTGCTTTCTTCTTTTTTCATCTTCCTCTGCCCCTTCTGGGCCTGGGAAGGAAAGAAAGTACTTTAGTCTTCTAATGTGATTATTGAAAGGGTTTTGGTCATTGACAGGCCATTTCATCAGGGTTTTTTACTTTTTTCCCTTCTCTCTTGGTAGTCATTAAGATCAGATGCCTATGATCACTATAGTGCAATCTACAGCCTGCTGTGTGATCGACATAAGAGACATAAAACCCTGCGTCTCGGAGCACTTCCTAGCATGCCCCGAGCCATGGCATTTCAAGCACCAGTCAATATCCAGGTGGGCAATATCTCCAGCGACCTAGTTCAGGACAAGTAACACCAGGGGGTAAGGGTTAGCTGCTGCTCACCATCCCCAAGTCAAAGTTTCCTGTTCTTCCATACTCTGTCATCTCTTTCTTTTGTTGGAGGCCAATCAAAATTCAAGTCTTTCTTTGACAGAGGATGGCTAGCAACAATTGTTAGTTTCTTCTTTCTTTTTAAGAAATTGCAAATCATTACCCTTTCTAAAAAGAACACCTCTATATTGTGGCTTCTAGGGCAAAGGAACCAAAGACTTTAGCAATCCAGACTACTTTGGAAAAAGACAAAAACATTATTTCCCTCAAGTGTCTGAGTGTGTGTGTCTGCATGTTGCTCCTTTCCAGGCGGAGCAGGCCGGAACGGCTATGAACATCAGTGTTCCCCAGGTGCAGCTGATCAATCCAGAGAACCAGATTGTGGAGGCAAGTAGCAACATCTGCTGGTCACCAGTTGAAACCACGCGCCTCCCATAGCTGCGTTTTCTTTCCTTCCTTCTTATTTCTATTCATTGTATTTCCCCCCACCTTAGCCGGATGGGACATTGAACTTGGACAGCGATGAGGGTGAAGAGCCTTCTCCTGAGGCCTTGGTCCGCTATTTGTCAATGAGGAGGCACACAGTGGGTGTGGCTGACCCACGGTGAGTATCTGGGCAGCAGCTCTGCTCAATACCAGTGCAAAAATTCCCATATGGCACAGCTTCCCTGCTTTATGGTATCTACCAAATAAGCACCAAGTAAGTGACCAAGACAAGTCTCAACCCATCAGGGACCCCATAGATCAGAATTGATTTGACTAAAGAATTGCAGTATATGTGTATGTATATGTATATAAAAAAATTAGTTAAGATAGTTAAAAAAAAAAGTAGAAGCATAATGGCCTCCTTTGTCATCCAAATGGCCTACTCAGAAGCATGTTCAGTGCCTCCCTTCACTGAACACCTATAGGTGCTGTTTTGTCCCAGTCTTTCTGTCCCAGAGAGAATGACCTCAGCCAAAGCAACAGCTTGGCTCACTGCTGCCTTTACTTTAACTAACCCAGTGTGAGCCATTTTGAGCTTACTTTCAGATGTCTTAAGAAATCTTTGATGTGCTGTAAGGTTTGAGTTTTTTACATGTGAATATCCAGTTGTTCCAGTATATTTATTGAAGGTACAATCCTTTCTCCACTTAATTGCTTTTGAATCTTTGCCAGAAATCAATTGTCTGTTATGTGGGTGTCTGTTTTGGGACTTCAAAGTTGTTTAGACTATTCTGAGTCTTTTGTATTTCTACAGAAATACAATCCAAATGTTAATTTTTATGAAAAATGATGTTGGCATTTTGATAAGGGATTGTGTTTTCTAATCTTTATTATTTTCTTCTATTTGTTTTTAGTTTTATTCTTTTAGTTATAATTTCTTAAGGAAAGATATGAGGATATTTCATAACTTTCTTCTTTTCTTCTTTACTTGGTGTTTAAAAAAAAAACCAAACAAACAAACAAGAATCTGGGACACATATGCAGAATAGTTCCCAAAACCCTGCACACAGACTTTTCAAAAAACTGAAGCAAGTTTTCAGTAAGATGGCCTAAAGCTGGGCCTGATGGTGCATGCCTGTAATCCCAGCACTTGGGAGGCTATGGCAGGAGGATTGCTGTGAGTTCAAGGCCAGCCTGGGCTACATAGTAAGTTCAAGGCCAGCCTGAACTACCAAGTGAGACCCTGTCCCAAAAAAAAAAAAAAAAAAAGTAAAACAGTAGGATGGTCTAGACCTGACCTCAGCCTGCAGCCTGGGACCCCAGCGCCACCTCTCAGGTACTGTACGTTCTCAAAGGTTTCTTCTAGATTTGGACATTGTAAAAAGACACAGGTGCCAGGAAGAGCTTTCCATTGTGTCCTTCTTCATGATAGCCCACCATGCTTTCTCTAGTGTGTTCTTTTATCTTGCTTTTTCCTCTTTTACTAGACCCAAGCTCACTCTGCAGAGCCAGTTTCTCTCTTACTCTTCAGTTTTACTTTTTCAAACAAATTTTGCCATTGCTTTTTGAAGAAAAAAAAAAAACAATTGCAAAGAATCATCCCAATTAATCACAGTACTTTGGTGAGGAGTATGAGAGGCCTTTTTCTCACAAAGATTGAGATCTTACAATCTAATTCACTCAGAAGTACCCCTTAAAATTCACCTAAATGGACAACTTTTAGAGACAACGTTTTAGTGACAACATGTTAGAGACATGTTCATCAAGGCAGAGAGGACAAATGATAAGATATAACTTATATGTCTGAACAGTTGAAATTAAGTGAACAAGATTCCAGAAACCCATCAGTTCTCCAAAGTATCTCCCCAAAGCTGTCTTTCATGATGGTGCCGAGGCCCTCATAATGAGGAAATGGACTGAAGGACAGCTTACTCCATTTCTGTTCTAAAAGACTCCCAACATTAAAAACAGCGTACCTCTTCTCTGAATATTTTCTTAGTAGAATAGAGAAGAGAAGGATTGTGGCAGGAGTTCTCCTGAGAGTTCAACTGGGAGCGAGGCTGGTTTTCTTATCAGTATCTTTTTTCTCTGAGTGAATTTCAAAAAAAGACTTCGCTTGCTTGCCTTAGATTCCTTGTTCTCAGACTATGATCAAACAGGCAATGGGGGAACATTCTGGCTCCACATAATGTGTCAACTGCAAAGGGGTGGAGTCCTGAGCTGCTGCAAGTGGAAAGATCTCTTATTTTAAATTCTGCTGTAAAACCTACCCTTATAACGTGACAGCTCTGTACGTCCAGTACTTATCTGTCCCGTCAGCGCTGAAGGAGTGATTGCATTCTTTCCTTGGTGAATCAGTTGTTACTTCAGGCAACCATTCTCTTGGGGATGGCTCATGCTGTCCAGAAACTTGCTGTTCACTTCCAGGCTTTGAAAACCTGAACTGGCCAACAGCCGGTGTTTCCTTCTAGATCAGAGCTGTGGGCTTTAATGTTTGGTCAGTGATGATTAGTGACTCCCAGACCCAAACAGTCAATGGTGGGGAGACCAATTCCACACATTGGGCTTCTGCTTTGCTTTGTGATGTTAGAGAAAAATACAAATTTAGGAGAAAAGTAAAAAAATAAATAAACATCCTAAACATAGCAGTATCATCAGGTTTGGGATTAAACACTTCTGAATGAGAATATTAAGCACACTTCTCTGTCTTCCTGTTTTCTGTCAGCACGGAAGTTATGGAAGATCTGCAGAAGCTTCTACCTGGCTTTCCTGGAGTCAACCCCCAGGCTCCGTTCCTGCAGGTGGCCCCGAACGTGAACTTGATGCACAACTTGTTGCCTATGCAAAACTTGCAGCCAACTGGGCAGCTTGAGTACAAGGTACTCGGGTGTGGGAGAGGGTTTGCCCTGACGAGAAACAAACTGGAGCTTCCTTTGAGAGGATCTGGAGGACCTTCAGGGCCTCAGGACTTGAGGGTTTCCTTAGCAAGATTTCAAAGCAGGTGGAATGAAAGCGAACATTAGTCTACATCACAACCAGAGAGTCCCTTGATTTCAGTAGATGAGAGTGCTGAGGTTTGCACCCCTGCGGACCCCCACCTCACCAGTCTGTCACACCACTCCTTGCAGGAGCAGTCTCTGTTACAGCCGCCCACTCTACAGCTGCTGAATGGAATGGGCCCCCTTGGCCGGAGGGCATCAGATGGAGGCGCCAACATCCAGCTCCATGCACAGCAACTGCTGAAGCGCCCACGGGGACCCTCCCCACTTGTCACCATGACACCAGTGAGTAGTAGCGCAGAGCCCAGATGACTTTCAGAAGTTTTTGGTGAAGAGGTCATGAGCCTAGAGTTGGGTACCCAGGTCCAACCTAAATGTCTGAATTTCTTCTTTCTCCAAACATTTGATGTTCAGTATTTTCCCATTTCTTCAGTTTTTTCCAGTCTTTATTTTTGACCAACTTGCTGACTTCCTCAGATCATTTCTCCTCAGAACCCTGTTCTCCTCAGAACCCTGTTCTGGGAGAGCTCTCCTCAGCAGGCCATTTATAGGCAGCTTGACTAAGTACAGCTGCACTCCTGCTGCGTGGCTGCAGCGGCCTCAGCTGGGGGCTGCTTACAGAGGCCTTTCCCCTAACAGAAGGCGGTTGAATCAAGCAGTGCTCTCTGGGGATACTTTTTAGATTGGTTTCCAAAATTACCATCTCACCAAGTCCTCCTCCATTATCAGCACCACCGGACATTTTTGGTATACCCTGAATTGCTTGATTATTTGGCTCAAACCTAGTTAATTGCTGTCTTTCAATCACATTCAAAGATTTATAATGTGTAATGCTCACATTTAAAGATTTTTTTTCCTCCCACAGGTTCTGCTTATTTCTGATTGTTTTTCTGTCATACAACATTCATTTGTTCGCATACCACCATAAGATAGGATACTAACTATACATCCGTAGTCTTTATGAGATGTTTTAGGGTAATGCTTCTTAAATTGTCTGTAGTTGAGGCCCATTTCTTCTCTTCAACCCGTCATGGTTTGCTACTTCTGTAAGATACAATGAAAGTGAATCAGAAATGAAATTTTAAAAACATATAAAATATACGCTAATTTTTAAGACAATTCAACAAGGTTGTACCACACAATTATTATAAAAGTGTCTAGAAGCTTACTTTTGATTTCTGTAACTGATCTTACCATGGATTGATAACAAAACACCAGTGGACTGGCATTAGTTCATGAGCTATACTTTCTATAAAACTACAGAATTTTATATCATAGTTGTTGATATACTGAGTTTATGACATAGGAATCAACTAGATTAAGCACCAAAGTAAATAACATGACTGTTAGGTGGCAGAGGCATTCAGGAACAGGGAAGATCAATATTGGATAGGAGGGATCGGGAACATGATGGGAAATGGGGCGATTTACTCTGTCCACTGGGATGTTTCTGCCAAAGTTGTGAACAAGTTCTTGTTGATGAATCCCATGGGCATTTTTAAATCTTTATCTTTTTGGATGTTCCAGCTTTATTAGTCACTGGTGACTTTTTCCCCCTGCTTTGAAAACTTGTCCTTTTTGTGCTTCTGTGATACCACACTCTTTCCTTTTTAGTCTCCTTTTCAGATTTCCTTTCTGCTTGTGCCTTGAAGTTGATAAACCCCAGAGTTTTGTCTGAGGCCCTGTTCCTGTCCGGCTTGGCATCCTGCCTCTGGATGAGCTTGTTCATTCCCATAGTGTCAGCTGATTTTCCACACAAAATGCTCTTCTGAGTGCTGTGTATCTGTGTGATTGCCTACGGGACAGATAGAGCTGGTTATCTCACAGATACTCACAGTTTTAAATTCAACTGAAGTTTCAAAACAGATTTATCATGACTCGAATCTCTCCTTCTGGAGGACAGTGAATGGCACTGTCATTCTCCTGGTTTGTTGGAGAATGTGGAGGTTTATCTTTAACTTTTCCTTCTCTCTTACTGTCTCCATCAAATCACTTGTCTAACACCTGTGAATTAAGCATCTTCTGCCCATCTCCACCTTAATTCAGGTCACTGTCATCCATTGCTTGAATCATCACATTTGCCTCCTACCTGACTTACTTACATCTGTCCAGTCTTTTCTACTGAGCCCTTCCACCAGTCTTATTCACTTGGTAACTAGCTAGCTTTTTCAAATACAAGGTTTAAAACATCATACCCTTGCTTAAACTCCTTTAGTGATTCACCATTACTCTTCTCCAAATAAATGTCCTTGTGTTATAGTCATGCCCTTTGTAACTGGTCACAGTGTTCCTCCCCTGCCTTAGCTAGAGCCACTTCCTGTTACCTCTGTTCACTCTGCTCTTACAGATCTATGGTAGAGGATCTAGAAACCCTGGAAGCATTCATTATGCAGGGATTTCAAAACATGCTGTTTTGTAATTATCATCCATTTTTAAAAGATGCTCTTTTGTGGTAATTCAAGTGTGATTTTTACCTTAGTGCCTGAGGTGTGGTGATTATGTGAACCACCAGCCTGTGAGTAACTGTCAGGGATCCACAGCGTTCCAGATGGGAACAAGCAGTCACAGTGATACATGCATTGTGGTGGTTCTCATTTGACTTACATGTTTTGGTGTGCCGCAACTATTTTAAGGCATCAATTGCAACTCCCCAAGTATATGTTAGATATGAAAATGTACTTCCAAAAACCCGGTATGCTTTTCTGGAGTTAAGACATCTAAACACTGGAAATGACATTAATATGAAACCAGAACAATTCGTAGACATTCTAGATAGCAGTTTTCTACTATATGTCCAGGTTCTTAAACACCTGCAGGCTCTCTCTTCTGTCTGTAGCCTACAAAACCGTGACTCCTTCCTCTTTGCCTGACCAGCTCCCCTGTGTCCTTCAGGTCTTGGTTAGGAGTTTCCTCCTTCAGATTGCTTTCCTACTTCCCAAGAACCCCCTTTTAGGTAACTTAATTGTCTGTTTGCTAATCTCTGTTTTCTACTAGACTAAAAAAGAGGTCAAGGACTATATCTGTAAATTCATATTTTATCCTGTAACATAGTAGGCATTCAGCTATTTATGGGATGAATCAATGAATGAAAATGAATAAAAAGAAAAAAATCCAAATTATTATCACCTGAGCAAGGTAAAAATGCAAACAGAGATATATGAAAGTGCTGCTATAGGCCAGGGATTTAGCTCAGTGGCTTAAGCGCCTGCCTGGCAAGCGTGAGGTCGTGAGTTCGGTCCCTGGTACAAAAAAAAAGTGCTGCTATAACCCAGGGGTTCTAGAAGAATTTTGTAAAAAGGAAGTCTAATAGCAAATCTCACCCCAAGCCTGGCTTGCTACAAGAGTACGAGGCATAGAATATGCTGCCACCTTGAGCTTTTCTTCCCTGTTTCTCTTCAGGCAGTGCCAGCAGTTACCCCTGTGGACGAGGAGAGCTCAGATGGGGAGCCAGATCAGGAAGCTGTGCAGAGGTAATGTGACATCTGGCAGTGCTTGCAGAACGTCCTTGGGCAGGCTCCCCCTGCAACCAGCGAAAGGTCGCCTCTGCCCAAGGAGGTGGTGCAGTGCAGCTTCAACCTGTGTGTGGTCTCTTTGCTCAAGCCTGATGGCATGTTCCTCCCCACATGGAAGTAACAGAAGACTACCCAGAAAGTTCCATTTGTGTAAACGCCATTGGAAGTCCCCTAAGTGACAGCAATAACCATAAGAACTTTTTCTCTTCTCCCTCCTTCCTCCCTTGCCCTCTGCCTTCATATTGTAACTCTCATAGTATTCACAAGGCACAAAGCCTGCTCCTACCTGCCAAGAACTGTTTACTGAAAAGGAATTGGAGATTTGGGATGACAGTGATCCTAGCTAGTGTGGCCATGGACCGCTGGCATGGACTCTTCCTTTCCAGGAGAATGAATACCTCTTGTACTGTTTGCTGTGTTTCTTCCTCTCCTTTGTACCAACAAAGGGATATTGAAAGAAAGAAAACAAAAAAACAAAAAAGAGAATATGGGATTTGGGTCAGGGAATATCCATTGTTTGCAGAATCTTGTTGGGAGAGGCCTGATTTCCAGAGAATGGCAGTAACCATCAGGCATGCTGCACCGTTCATTTGATTTCAGTTTTATTAGCCCTGGTCCTCAGCTCCATGCATGCCCTCTTGTGGAAGTTGTCTTATTGGGGGGGGGGGGTTTCACCAGAATCTAGCATGTATTTTCCCAGAAATACAGGTGTTCATCAAGATTATATGTTTTCCCTTGAGGGAAGTTGAAATAAAATGGTTTTCATGGGCTCTTGGGGCAATTTTGGGTGTCTTTATCAAATGGATATTAAACCACGAATGGCTTACTCTTTGGCAAGTTTATATATCACTAATTACCCTATGGTCTGTTCACTGATTGTAGCTTAAATGGATAAGGTAGTTAAAAATGAAACAGGACTTTTTTAAAGAACTTGATAGTTGCTAGCCAGGACTCTGCCTACCCCCAGGAGCTCTGTGTAAGAGCTGCTATTCAAAAAGAAGCCGATTCCATATGAAAAGCAACAATAACAATAAACATAGTGAACTGGAGTGTTGGCAAGTGGGCTAGCAGCTTGTACAGTTTAGCCAATAGAAGGAAAATTGTGTTGACTTTTTCCCTTGGTGCTGCTGTTTTTATAAATTACTCACATCAAAATATAGAAGGTTGTTAAATGAGTCCTTAATGGTATCATGAAAAAATGAGAGATTAGACTTAACTGCCTTCTTACCTTAAAAGAGACAGCAATGTTTTTATGTTCTTTGTCTTACACTTCTTTCAGCTCTTCTTTCTTCTTTCGACCAGCATTATAATGTCCGTCAATTTCGATGGATGGAAAGGAATAAAAGTCGCTCTTATTCATGCCCTAGAAGTGCAATCTTGGCACAGAAATTGTCAGCCAGATAAAGGGGACTGGTATCTTAGGGATGGTGCTGACTGTGGGTCTGGAAGAGCTTCAGCAGAAAAGTCATCAGCATGTAACTCTTGGGCTTTTGAGACTCTTCCATTCTTTTGCCTTCCCTTTAAAAATCTAAATCTTACACATGTTTTATTTCTTCATACTCTATAGAATGTTGGTTCCCTGGGGACCACATTGGTTTTTCTTGTCTCATGATTAGGTTGTAATCACAGGCATGAAGGAGGAGGTAGTTTTGGAGCTCGTCTATCCTTCAGTGTTTTCTGTTACCTGTAGTAAGTACAGCCTCAAAATCTGGGTCCTGTCAGACCTGAAGACATATATAGAGTCCTTCTGAAATATCCCCCTTGGCTTATCTCTAGGAATAGTCCTTAGGGCTCATTTTCTCTGACTTTTGGAAATTTGGAGGCAACAGAACAGTAAAATTAGCATGCAGAAATCTTCTGTTCAGTGGAACAAAGTAAGGAAAATTGTCCTCTTTGTGACATACATCTGCGTTGTCTCTTTTCTTCAGTGACTACTCTCAGGTTCCAGATTCAGCCACTTCAGTGACAAGCCAGCTTTTGTTGGCCAGTTAGTAGCATGTGTAGCTTCCACCCAGTCAGGGGTCTGTGTCATGGAGCCCTTTCGGAACTCCGGCACTGTTTCAGAGTGCGTTGGATTAACTTCTGCTGCTTCTTGTGGAAGAATATTCCTGTCTCTCTTTTTTACTATGAAATGTGCTCCTGCTTGTTGCAGGTACTTGGCAAATAGGTCCAAAAGACATACACTGGCTATGACCAACCCTACAGCTGAGATCCCACCGGACCTACAGCGGCAGCTAGGACAGCAGCCTTTCCGTGCCCGGGTCTGGCCTCCTCACCTGGTACCTGATCAGCATCGGTGAGTAGCCACATGGCAGTGTGCGCTTCTCGAGGCTTATCGAACAGGCACCCTTCTTACTAGTCTCCCAGTGCTGGCGACTAGCGTGAAGTAGAAAGCAGCCGTCATCCTGAACGCACGTCTTCTCGGCTCTTTGTGCTCCTTGTACACAGGGCAAAGGTTTCCCACTGGGCCTTGCAACAGGGTGAGATTCTTCTTCCCCATTACCTTTGTATTAGCAGTGGAATCCCTTAATTCAGAATGTTGATGCAGATGAATTGAACTTGAGACCTGCAAGGAAGTGAAGTTCTCAAAAGGTCAACTGGAAATAAAAGGATTTGTGGCAATAACAATAGACTTGATTTTATCACTTGGAAAAGAATGAGCACTTTATGTCGCGTTACCGTTGAACAACTTGATGTGAAGCAAAGTATGTGCTTTGTGAATGGTAGGACAAGGATATTGCATCCTCTTGAGGGATGTGCTTGGAGAGTCATTCTTTGAATGTTCTGATAACAAAATCTTGTGCTAGATCTCTGTTACATTGATAATTCATTCTCTTGAAGAAATAAAAACAAGTTTTAGCTTTCCTGACCAGGAAAACTTCGTTGACTCTAAGTTAGCCTAGAAGCAGGGAGAATGACACTTTGCAAGAATAAGAAGATGGTTGTCTTCAATGAAGATCTTGATGACTATAAATCTTAATTGTATCCATTCTGAAGCTATTCCAGGCTCATCCTCTGCCCTCCAAGTCACCATCAATGGCTAGAATTCATTTCATTTCAGCCTTTTTGGGGAGAGAATGAAAAACATTCCTACTTGTGAAGATTAAAAAACAAGTAGAGTCTAAGGAAGTAAAAGTTACATGTGTGTTGTTAGGAAGTCCTGCAGCCAGCTCACACAGGCAAGCCTGACACAATGTTTTTATTGTGCCAGTTCCCCGAGGGCATCGTGTAATCAGCAGAGACAGGTGAACTCTGAGTAGACTGAGACGTAATTAGTGCCACGTTGGAACTCCAGGAGAAGGACAACAAGGTTTTGTACGTGACTGTGAATAGTTTAACACAAATCGTCTGTTAGGAGTAGCAAGAATAAAGATTCTCAAGAAGTTTTTGGCACAGAGAGACAGTCTTTTTCAAATAAAAATCTCCCAGGACTGACATTGCTTGTGCACATTAAAGGCATTTTGATTCTTGAAGAGCTGCCCTGTCCTCGCCTTATAAATTTCCTGCAGCTTCTCTCAACTCTGCGCTCTACGCTGATCACCTAACAGATGCCTTCAGTCTTCTCCTTTCTCTGTCTTTCCTTCTTCCAAGTTTGATACTTAATTTTTTAGCCTTCATCAGGGTCTTTTAGCTTATGTCCTTCAGGTATTTTTGTTTATTTCTAGGTGTCTTTCAGAAGTTATTCTTGCAGGGAAATGAAGATCTGACCCTCTGTTATGTTGACATTTGTTGCTAGAGGACCCATAGCTCCATATATATGATATCCACCCTGCCTCCCATTGTCAAGGCCTGACCTGCTGGAAATCTGTGGTCTCTTTTCATATGAACACTTGGTAGAGTGTTCCTTGGGTGGCCAAAGCAGTTTGAATTGGAAGCAAATGAAAGCTTTTTAAGTGGCAGATTGGATACAGTAGAGCATTTGTGTAAACTCAGCATTCTTGGTGGAGTTGCTATCCAAATATGCAACACAAGAGATTGAAGTTAGTCTTCAGAGAAAAAAAGAAACTTTCCAAGACCATAAGACACTGAAAATAGATGACCCAGGTAGATTATTGAATTCTCTTCATATTCTGGAGGAAATGATCAGTCAGAGAGAGAGAGAGAGAGAGAGTGAGTGTATGTATGTCTTCTTCGTGTGTGGAGGGGAAGGGGCTTGAACCCAGGCGTCTGCACTGTTACAGCGGGTGAAATCTAACCTGGAGACAGAAAAGAAGTCTGTTCAATCTTTCTACTCCTAGAGGTGTGACCTAAAATTTTGTAAGTGTAACTAAAATAAACCAAGTCCCTGTTTAAAGAGTACAGTGGGGGATAACTTCATATGAGGCTTTCTTGAGTTTGAACACAATTGCTAAGAAAAATAAAAACTACCAGTGCTTCTAAAATAAACAACTCTATCAGAACTGTTCCTCTGAAGTTATTTTGCTGGACTGACCTGGGAATCAGTCTGTTTACCACCTGAGCTTCTGAAAGTCATGAAATACCTGGACCTGAGATATTACTCCTCTGATGAAAGAAAATGGCAAAAAGACTGTATTGACTGCTTGAAGAACACAGCTTTCTTAATGCATCAGAAATGTCTATTATAATATGTCCATTATCTGAAAATATTGAAAGCATAGGAGTCAAATTTTAGAAAATACTTGCTTACTTTAACTCAAATCTGAAGTATAAACAAAAAGGAAAAATTTTGAAAATGTGCTTCTGAAATCAGCTTTCATGATCACTATGTCTGGATTATGTCCCCCCCAAATCATTTGTCTTTGTGTTACTGAAACAAATATATGCTCACACTCATTTCATTAGCTCACTTCTTTGTCAAGCTCCGGGTAAAGTCCAAAGCAGAAGTCCATGTTAGTAAAGAGAAGTGAAGGGCTTTCATCTGCTGCCAGAATTCTTTTGCCATCTCTGCACGATCATCATTTCTCCTTAAGTCCCTTTCTGTCTGCATTGTATTTGAACTCGCTTATTAAACTGCTTCCTTAGCTGTGGTTCTGCTTCAGTCCAGAATGAATAACTGGCAAGGTGAGCCATCATTTCACCCATAGCTCAGTGTAATGTCATCTCTGCCCTGGACATGGAACCCTGACCCTTTCCATCAGCTGTTGAATGCTGCCTTGGCAGTCTTTTATCTGCTTGCCTCAACCATAAACATCTCTTTGTGATTAGGTAATGAGTAAAGGTGTTAGCTTCTAACCCTGATGCTGTCTTAGGCATTCCTTATCAATAGCTTGTTCTTTCTTTCTGTAAGATACTGGCTGTGTTCTGAATGAGCAGCGGGGTCTTTGAAGGTAATGCACATGATTCTTCTGTCAATAGGAGGCTGGGCGGGCACTGATGCTCTGAGAAGTTAGTGTTCACAGTAGGTAACTGCACTTGTGGTTACAAGGTACGTGCAGGAGTTTGAAGCTCACATTCCTTAAGAATGTGCTATTGCCATCCCAGGATCAGAAGTCCCCATCCCCCCTCCCCCACTTTAACCTCCATCCTCCCTTTCCTAGCACAGAACTATGAGTTCCAGCCAGACCTTTGACCACAAAGCTGACTGTAGTTTCACTCTGGTCCTATGGAGATTACTGCTCAGGGAAAACTGTGGGCCAGACAGTGAGGCCTCTAATAGTACTATATGGAAATGTGACTTTTAAAGCCAGAGCTCCTGTACAGCTGCTCCTGGGGGTATTGAGGAGCTTCTCTCTGGTTTGTAAGAAGTGGTTATTCGATCCCAGAACCACATCAGGCCTGGAAGGTAGGCAAGATGAAGGTACATGGAGATGGAGGATGAATACCTGGAGCCCTCTAAGGGGTAGCAGACTAGGGACGTGACCTTCTGGAAATGGCATAGAGGTAGCATAATGCGCAGGGCTACGTATGTAGTCAGCCGTCTTTGTGTCATCTGGAACAGCAGTCCCAGCCCTAACCTGAGTCCTAGCCCTAACCTTCTCTTCCCATATATTCAGCTCCACCTACAAGGACTCCAACACCCTGCACCTCCCTACGGAGCGTTTCTCCCCTGTGCGCCGGTTCTCAGATGGGGCTGCAAGCATCCAGGCCTTCAAAGCTCACCTGGAAAAAATGGGCAACAACAGCAGCATCAAACAGTTGCAGCAGGTAATGGGAGAGGTATCAGGCATCTCTGGAGAAGCATGGGTAGCAGACTTACATTGCAGAGGACTGGGGTAGTGAACTGTCTAACCCTCATGCCAGCAGTGCCACAGTTTTACTGGTTAAAGTGTGGCTTCTTAATGCTCTTTCCTTACTCATCATTAGACATAGTTCTCCCCAGGATCAACCCTGCTTTCCCCATTGACTGTGTAGTTACTTGGAAAGGAATTTCAGGGCTTGGGTTTGAATGGAAACAAGGTACTTCTAAGCAAGCTGAGCATTCCCACATGATGTAGAATGCTGGGTTACACCTTATCATACTGTCTGCTTGGTTTGGAATGGTGCTCTTAGAAGCAGGCTTCTTGAAAGGACCAATTTTCCTTTCTGCCTTCCAGATCACATCTCAAGTGGCAAGTGCTCTGTACACAAGATTTTCACCGGACACCACTCACACACAGGCTTTAGTGTATTCTTGATATTTCCCATTCATTCGCACAGAACAGTGTAAAAATATTTAGTATACAGATACCTGTGTAAGTGGGTCAGCTACTCATCAAGGACATTGTTCTCTTATGTTCCTTCTGCCCATGAGACCTTGGGGCAGATCTGCATCTGCTAAGATCGTGGCATGGGGCAGGCCTGGCTGCATCCCATCTGTATTAAATACTTTCCCTTCAGGAGTGTGAGCAGTTGCAGAAGATGTATGGGGGGCAGATTGATGAAAGAACCCTGGAGAAGACCCAGCAGCAGCATATGCTATACCAGCAGGAGCAGCACCATCAAATTCTCCAGCAGCAGATTCAAGTAGGCTTTACTCTTTGTTTTCTCCAACTTGTTTGGAGTTTGATTTCAGGCTGATTTGCCTGTGCATTTTGGAGGAGAACACTCAGGACAAAGTGGAGTTGTGTTATGTATATGGCTGACGTATTTGAATAAAGGTAACCCAACCTTTGGATGAACAACAAAAACATAAATCTGAGTCACAAACTGCCCTTCCTGGGAATAGCTCTGATGAATCTTCAAGCTCATAGTTGTTCTTTTCCTCTCTCCCATGTCTGTTTTAGGACTCTATCTGTCCTCCTCAGCCTTCTCCGCCTCTTCAGGCTGCGTGTGAAAATCAGCCAGCCCTCCTCACGCACCAGCTCCAGAGGTAATGAATCACTGCATTATGCTGAAGTCGTTAGTCCCAAAGCATGACCTCCTTGGCCTGACTCTTACAGGAGATAATTGACCAACTTTAGCATTCCTTTTGGAAGAGTCTACTTGAAAAACAGAGAAACCAACTTAAGTTCAAGAGCCTGATGTCCTGTGCCTGTTCATTTTCTTAACCCCAAAGAACAAAGTAATCTGACATCTGCCAGTGGAGGTTAGGCACAGTTTCAAAGTGGACTGTGCCTCCATGGTGGAAAAGTGTGGTGAAACAAGATGTGGATAGATTTTTAATTGAGTGGGGTAGATGACTTATGTATGGTTTTCTACCGTGGTGGCTTATCAAAACTAAAAAAGTAGGTGGTTCTTGGTGTTTGTTGTGTGACTAACATGTAAGATTGTTTTGTCATTTCAGAAAGTTTATCTGTTTTGTCATTCTTAAGGTTACGGATCCAGCCTTCAAGCCCACCTCCCAACCACCCCAACAACCATCTCTTTAGGCAACCAAGTAATAGCCCTCCCCCTATGAACAGTGCCATGATTCAGTCTCACGGTGAGTGGAGGGGCCCAGATGGAACCATGTATGCCTCACAAGAAAAATGACTGTCGTAGTCTTTTGGCTCTTTTCTTTTTTTGTTTTCTTTTTTTTGTTTCATTATGTCTTGTCTTCACTATCTTAGTCTTGAGTGTTGTGAGCCATTTGAAAGGTAGTATTTAGGGGTATGGGCTCTAGAGCCAGACTACTTTGGTTTGAATCCTGGTTCCACCAATTTCGTGCCTGTGGTACCTTAAGTAAGTTATTTAACTTCTGTGACCTCCACTTTCTCAGTAATAACAATATGTAATGAACTATATGTAAAGCATTGGGAACAGTCTCTGACACAAATAGTTCCCAGTAAAGGTTCTGTTACTGGTATTTTTATCAGTAATCCCCACCAACCCTACCAGATGAAGGTTCTCTAGCCAGAACTTTCCTATTGCCCGCCTGTGTCTGAGAAGAGTTTGAATCTAGGCCTGTCCTAAAGTGTAGTTCCCTGAGCAACAGCACTGGCAGGAAAATTAGAATCTCACCTTCTGTCCCTGACCTGCTAAATCAGAATGTGCACTTAACCAGATCCCTAAGTTATTTGATTGCACATTCAAGTTTGAGGTGCACTGCGTAGATCTGAGCCACTCAAAGTATAATCCATAGACCAGCTTTTAGGGGGACCGTTTGGAAATACAAAGTCTTGGGAACCCACCTTGACCTACCGAATCAGATTTCTGTGGGTAGGATGTGGGAAATCTTTTGGTGAAACAAGTTCTGTGGTTTTGCCTTATACATACTAAAGTTTGAGAAGGCTGTTTTAGATGCTGTCTGATGTAAGTTTCCTCATTAGCTCCATCTTCAAGCTGGCATGTAACCTGGGCACTTCGTCACAATGAGGTCCCTTTCTCTCCAGGTGCTGCAGCTCCCTCCCAGTTTCAAGGCTTACCCTCCCACAGTGCAATCTTCCAGCAGCAGCCTGAGAACTGTTCTCCTCCTCCCAATGTGGCACTAACCTGCTTGGGCATCCAGCAGCCTACCCAGTCACAGCAGGTGACCATCCAAGTACAAGAGCCGGTTGACCTGCTCAGCAACATGCCAGGGACGGCTGTGGGCTCCACCGGGCGGGGCGTCCCCATCAGCCCCAGTGCCAATCAGATTCAGATGCAGCACCGTTCCACCCTGATGGCCAACTTCAGCTATGGGCACCGACCCTTGTCCAAGCAGCTCAGCGCTGACAGTGCAGAGGCCCATAGGTAAGGCTGCCTCATGTCGCCCAGCACCCTCTCTGCGATCTAGGTGGGAGGAAGCTCCTTAGCAGTGTAAGGGAGAAGCAGGGACTAAGAGTGGTCTGCCCAAAATACTCATTTCACCCTTTCTAAAGTCAAGGTGGTGGGTTTGACATGAACTTTGTAACCGAAGTTAAAGACCTAGAATTAAAATGCTAATGAGACAGAGAAGTAAAGTGCTGAAACAACTTGACTAATTGCAAAAAAGAAAACTCCTATTAGAAGAGTGTGCAGAAATATTAGTTCTCCTGTCTGTTCTTTTGGAGTCTTTCTCTGTCAGTCTTCTAAGAGATTAATGCCTTTTAATACCTTAAATGGTGTTTTAAGATAGGCCATGATGCTGTCTCCAGGTAATTATGTTAATAGTGTGCTGAGTCCCATGGAAGAGTTGGATGTGTAAGGGAGCAGATAGAGTGGATGCTTCTGTGTCCCTATTCCTTGTCACACTACAGCTGTCTGTGCCAGCGTGCTTCCTGGTGAGGGAGAATGGTAGCTATTCCTGGGGAAGTCTAGCACGTTTGTTCCATGGTTGCCTGGTACTCACTTCCTTTTGTGTTTGCAGCTTGAATGTGAATCGGTTCTCCCCTGCTAATTACGACCAGCCTCATTTACATCCCCATCTGTTTTCGGACCAGTCCCGGGGTTCCCCCAGCAGCTACAACCCTTCACCAGGAGTGGGGTTCCCTCCAACCCAAGCCCTGAAAGTCCCTCCACTTGACCAACTCCCCACCTTCCCTCCCAGTGCACATCAGCAGCCACCACACTATACCACATCGGCACTACAGCAGGCCCTGCTGTCCCCCACACCACCAGACTACACCAGACACCAGCAGGTACCCCACATCCTT
Organism: Dolichotis patagonum; assembly: GCA_004027295.1. Lineage (NCBI taxonomy): Eukaryota > Metazoa > Chordata > Mammalia > Rodentia > Caviidae > Dolichotis > Dolichotis patagonum. The sequence continues at coordinate 83,115 of PVJX010000189.1, read as the reverse complement.
CAAGGACTTCTCTCTCCCCGGCATTCGCTCACTGGCCACTCGGACATTCGGCTGCCTCCAGCAGAGTTTGCACAGCTTATTAAAAGGCAGCAGCAGCAACGACAACAGCAGCAACAGCAGCAGCAAGAGTATCAAGAATTGTTCAGGCACATGAACCAAGGGGATGCTGGGAGTCTAGCCCCCAACCTCGGGGGACAGAGTATGACAGAGCACCAGGCTTTAGCCTATCAAAGGTCTGACTCATACCACCACCACCACACCAGCCCCCAGCATCTTCTGCAAATCAGGGCGCAAGAATGTATCTCCCAGGTGTCCTCACCTGCCCCAGCCCATGGGTATGCTCATCAGCCGGCGCTTGTGCACTCAGAGAGCATGGAGGAGGACTGCTTGTGTGAGGGCGCCAAGGAGGGCTTTCTGGACAGCAAGAGTTCAAGTTCATTGACCAAAGGTTGCCACGACAGCCCTCTACTCTTGAGTACTGGTGGACCTGGGGATCCTGAATCTTTGCTAGGAACTGTGAGTCATGCCCAAGAATTGGGGATACATCCCTATGGACATCAGTCAACTGCTGCATTCAATAGGAATAAGGCACCCAGCCGAGGTAAGAGTCTCTCACAGTAAAAGTTCTGGTCCATTGTGTCATTCAGTAATGGCAGTTTGTCTCCCCTAGTACTTTGTGTTCCTAAGAGAACAAGAATTCCTGAGAAGACCTTCTGGACCATTTGGAGACAAGCATAGAGAAATGGGTATTGATGGGTGAGGGGTTCATTTTCCAAGAACAGTAGTGACAGACAGATAACAACTAGTAAAATCAGTGTGATATAGTATTTATTTCCCTTGTTCATACTATCATGTCTTGGAATCCAGAAATTCCTATTTTCAAAATAGCTTCTACAGTAGGAAAAAAGTTAGCCAGCATTATGGAAATTTAGTATAAATAGTAAGGCCAAGATGTAAAACACCTTAATACTGGTCTTACCGCTATAGTGAGTATAATATCCCAGTCATATGAACCCATTGGTGTTTATCCTAACAGATTATCGTAATCCTTTTCATTGTCTGTAAAAGAGGAGCAGGAGGAATAATGGTCCTTTGTAAAGTTTTGTGATGGTTTAAACAGTTTCATTTATATATAATGTTTGCATGGGAAAAAGGAGGAAAACACTTGGTATTCTGAAATGTATAGCATAAATGTGTAAACAGTGAGATAGTGTTACTACTCTGGCATTTCATCAGTGTGCTAAATACAGCGTCATAGAGGCTCTGTGCCATTTCATTTTGTGTCACTTTATAATAAATGAGTGCATTCATTTTCATCTTAAGGAGAAAAAGATTGCCATCAATAAATTAGTTCCATTAGCATCTTAGCATTCATCCTAGACAACCAGGAATTTCTATCTTCATAGCATAGACCTTGCAGTTTACCACTCTTCACCATAGCCATCAAAGGAATAGAAGTGAATTTATACATAAACTACCCAACCCTGAAACTGAGCATTTCTTTTTACCTTCCCTCCCTGGCCTTACTTGCATCTCCTTCCTTGTCCAGTAAAGTCAGTGCACAAAACTCGGCTCCAAGAGGGATTAGGTCCTGTAGCACAGAGCATGTTAGAACACCTGGCAACAAAGCCAGTGAAGTAAAAAAAGCTTGGTAGTTTTAGGTATACTCACTCACTGCTCTGATAGGAGGGAAATATAGTTGCATAAAAGGCAGTTAAATCCTGGGCTTTCAAACAGGGTGCATCATCCAGCCTAGCGATCTTCCCTGGCTGATGACCACCTGTGGCTGCTGTATTGAAGCAAACTTGGACAGGTGGCAGCTTTTAGAACAGGTCATATGTGGCATGGCAGTGTTTAAGGTTAGGAAGGAACAAGTAAGGAGAAGCACATCTGTGGAGAGAGGTTAGACTTTTCTGGTTTGTGTGATAGGTAAGAACGAAGGTCAAGATGTAAGTTGTAACATGTTTCCATCCTCTACAAAGATGTCTGCCAGATCTCTATAGAACAGGCTAGAAGCTGCCTTTGGGAAGTGTTTGGTAAACCAAATTTGGGATGATGTGGAGAAAGCTTATAGCAGATTAGCATCTGATAACTGGCATAAAAGGAAAATACCTAATGTTTCTGTTGTACTTTTCATGGGTCAGAAACCAAGTGCTGTTGGTTCATAAACTCATTGGAGGGGCGAGGATATAGCTGAGCAGCACAGTGCCTGCCTGGTAACCCAAAAATAAACAAATTCATTTGATCCTTAGAACAACCCCCGTCTCCATTTTATAATGAGACAACTGAGTCATAGGGATAAGTACCTTGCCTCAAGATGAAGGGCAAGTGGCAGCTGAACCCGAGTTACTCATTTCACTCCAGCAGAGTCAGAGTGCGCCCTGGTTTGCAAAGCACTGAGGTGGGAAAAAGCTGAAGTGAGTATTGCCTCACCCTGTGTCCCCCCCTGGCCCTTGGCCACCATGTATTTAAATATCTTTTGAAATGTTTTTCACTAGTTTCACTTTACTTTCCCTCCTGTGTGACTGCTGGTACAAAAAGGCTGGAGAGCTTACATTTGCCACTGAGCCCTGATGGTCAGAAGAACTCCCTCTAGCAGGCTGCTGATTACCAAGCAGGCAGACCTGGATCCGTGCTTGTGCTAGGGCGGCCGCAGAGGAGGGAGAGGTTAGCTGTACATCAGGGAGTAGGGTACGTTTCCAGCAGCTAAATGGCACTGAAGTTGGATCTTGGTGGACGGAAAGGATTTTGACATTTGGATTTAGAGAAAAAGCATAAGGAAAGAACAAGGAGGGGTAAATGTCTTAGGGGAGTTTCAGGGCCAGCGGGAGGGCTTAGTTTGGAGTGTAGTGTCATGAAGAAATTAGTGTAGAAGCCAAGAAGAAAGGTTTTTGCGCCCTGTTGTCTAGATCCAGCTGCAAACGTGCCACCGGAATGGCAGTACGCTTGCAAAACTGCTTTCCTGGCAGTTTCAGAGCAACTCACAGCTCTGTTGTCTGTCGCTGTCAGATCCCTTCTTTCAACTCTAAAGACTTTCCTTCAGGTCAGTACCTGGTGGCTATGGTACTTTTGTCCAATCTGTCCTACTTTTACCTCCAGTTGATTGGCCACCATTATTTCTCTCCCGCTCTTCTCGCTATGTTCTTATGTCACCGTCATTGTCACTGCCACTACCTCTGTAAACATCTCTGTCAGACTGTCTGTGTAACCCTATCCTGACCTTGTAGCGTGCCAGTTTTGCTGAGTGTCCTCCTCCTTTTTCATCCATCTTTCCCCTCTAACCTTTAATAAAAGCTCTTCTAGAAGCCCTGACCTTTACTCCTGCTGTGCGTGTCAGTACGCTGGCATATAACCACCCTGGAAAGTGTATGTATGTTAAGATTTCTTTTTACAATAGAAATGGTTTGACCTGACTGCCTCACCTTTAAAAACTTGAAAGCTTAACATTTTTATTTTACCAAAGAATCTTCAGATCTTTTGCTGAGAAAGGGTTACAGTGCGGTCCCTATACCCTGCAGGCAAATGTGGGGAGCTTATCCTTGTTTTTCTTATCTGGATAGGAAGAAAAGCCTGCTGTTTCCTTTAATGACCCCTCCATCACTACAGAGTTACACACTAACCTCAAAACTTCAACTGTTACTGCTGTGGTAGAGCAAATTCAATACAATTTATTGCACATGACAGGTGTGGTGGGAATTCAGAGAAGAAAAGATAAAGGACCTGTCCTCAGGGAGCGTCTGTTCTACTGAGGGAAGCAAAACAGCCAAAAACTTTAACATGAAGGGCTGTGTAATGAGTGCTTCAAGAGGGCTAATTAAAAAGAGCAAATGACCTTTCTAGAATTTCTTCGAATAGATGAAGAAAGATCTTGATATTAGTCAAGGAAACTCAGGTGCCACCATATTGTCATCCATGGTTTCCTGTTTCCTGTATGGCTGTCTGCCACCAGCCAACAGGAGGCCAGACATTGCCTGAGCACTGAGCAAGCGACATGCCAAAGGTTTTCTTGGCGATGCATGCAAGTTTCAGAGTTGTCCCTGACCTGCGCTCCCCATAACCTTTGTGTCTGCCACTTGAGAAGTAAAAATGAAGGCTGTCTTCCTTCGAGAGTTGGTCTTTTGACTTTGCAGGTAAATAAATACAACAGTGCAGCCAGTTGACACAATGAGATTTCCAGTTTGAACTCACAAGGAAAACCACATCCTCTTCTCTGAGCTCAGTCAGCTTCAGCATTATTACTTAATGCTTCAGAGAGGTGGGAGACACTGAGGGCCTGAGAGAGGTTATCCCTCAGAGCCTTTAGAAGAGGGACATTTCTCTCATTTTTCTCTGAAATGCCCAGTAAATGTGTAAAGATGAGTCAACATTGATGGTTTCAATAGTGAGTTGTGCAAGCTGCCCCAGAGTTCCCTGGGTAGCGGGGTGGTATACACTGTGTCCATTTGAGCACCCCCCCCCCCGCGCTTGTATGATCAGACAAATATCCTACCCACTGTACTCTCTCAGGTTTACCTTAGTAATACGTGTGCATGGACCTCTTGAAACTCATCCTCTTCTCATTACTTATATCACTGAGCCTGGCTGTTCCTCTAGCTGCTGAATTGGTATAAAGGATGCCAAAGATTTGAGCCTAAATCACGTATCTACTGATCAATGGGTTAGTCTGCTCACCACCGCACAGGGGATAGTAAGTCTTACCTGCAGTGTATCACAGAGGACTTCTAGATGTAGGCTCAGCATTCTTACTAAAAATACTTGTGTAGTCCTGTGTAATTTATCAGAGCCCCTCTCATTTATGTTAATTTTTTGAAACCCCAAACAACTATCATTTTTCAAGTAGGGAACTTAATGTAAGGAGAAGTTTAACGACCTGCCCAAATTTATATACTCTCTTGGTACTTGAGCTGGATTCTAACCTGAAGTTTTCTGATTCTTTGGTCGTCTTTATGTTTCAGTGTTAGTCATCTTTCTATAGCTGAGACAAAAATACCTGAACTAACCAACTTATAAAGAGGAAAAGGTTATTCTGGCTCATGGTTTCGGATGGTTCAGCCCATGGTGGGCTGCTTCCATTGCTTTTGGGGCCATCATGAGCCAGAACTTCACGATCTGGAACCCACGGTGGGGCAACAACTGTTCACCTACCTCGTGGTGGCTTGGAAGCCAAAAAAGAGGGAGAAGAAGGTGTACTTTTGTGTGCACTGTACACCTGTTAGTAGGTGCTGGGTTATAGAAGAAGAAGTTGAGGCCCAGAAAATTGGATAACTTGCCCACATTCCCCCTGCTCAGGAAGTGATGAAGCCAGGATTCTAAACCTTCTGAGCAGACTTACACTTGTGTCTGCTCTGTCAGCTCTCCTTGACTGAGGGAGGATCCCTAGCCCAGGGAGTCACAAGGCTTGTTGTGTGACTGTCTAGAGATACCTTGTTCTGTCTCGGTAGTGCTCTCAGCCCTGTTGGCGTCAGACATGAAGGCTTGGAAGAAAACAGACAAGGAGGACAAAATCCACCTGACCTTCCAAAGCCAGAGGCAAAAGGAAGGATTTGGATTCAGAGAAACGCCTTTGTCAGGAATGAACACAAATTCAAAATGAGAAAGTGGGAAGGGGACTAAACAGACATGAAAAACCAATACACACATCACGACCTCTAGGAGAGGGAGACAGTAAATAGGAAGAACTGAGGCCGTATACATTTTGTTAGCTATGCCATCTCATCGTGTTTGATAATGATCCTTTAAAAATCTTTTTAAATAAGATCATTTGTTCTTTGGGGGAGCAGAGACATAAGACCAACCAGCCTTAAAGGAGAAAAAGACCTCACTACCACAAAGGGATTGAGTGGATTGTGTTGGCTCTCAAACTAGAGAACATAGGCATTAGACAATACTTTGATGACATGAGAAGCGTCTCCTGGTGTTGCTTCGTGACAGAGCAATCAACAGCTCCTTGCTCCCACAGAGCCAGTCTTGTACCACTTCCTGCCAGTCGTTTGGTTGGCCCTGAGGCTTCTTGGGAGCTGTGCCCACTGAGAGCACTGTCTGAGTGGACAGGACTGATGAGCTTGTCCCACAGAGCAAGTCAGTTTTCTTCTGTAGGTTTGCTTTTGTCCTCTCTCTGCTGGTTTCCTTCAGTAGCAAAATAATTGGCTTCTGACTGTTCTTCCACCCCTTCACTCAGAGAAATTTCAAAAGATTGCTCATTTGCCTTCACCTTTGGTAGCTGGGTAGCCTCCCCGCACCCCCACCTCCATTTTCCCCCTGAATGTCTTGCATTTGTAGTAATGCGCATGTCATTTACTTCCTACCCCAACCCCTCCTCTAAGCTTGGACCTCGTCTTGATTGCCACAGACCATTTACAAAGAGCCAACACTCAGGCAGTGTGTTTACTTCTATTGTTTAGATATTGGAGTGGCACCATTAGCATTGGTACTGTGTTTCATAGTAAGTTTTTAAAAACTTGGTCTTGCCAAGGGTTGGTTCATGAGATAAGTCCCATAGTTGCCAAGGAGCTTTACTTCAAAAAACTAACCTAGCCAACAGAACATATGTTTAAGTCCCAGACTCTTAAAGACAGAAGCCAAAAGTGCTATCAGGAAGATCCTGTCAACTTAGACACAATCCTGATACTCTTTGTGGCTGACCTGGAACAAGGAGAAAACTCATTTCGCTCTAAACTCAGGCCATAGAATTCCTTGACTCTGATAGGGTGCCAAGATATATTGAGAGAGTGCTCGGTGACATCAGTTAAAGAGACAGTAGTAAACACTGGGCATGGGAAAGTTGTGGAACACTGAAGGCTCACAGAGTATGTACAATCTTACCCTCACACAACGTCCCATTAATATATATGACTGAGAAAAGTGCACAGTGGAACATGGTACTAGGCATAGTGTTAGAACAATCAGATGAACAATCTGAAATTTGAAGGAAAAAGTAATCTACTTCTATTTGAAATGAAGAGTTTCATAAAGATAATATTTGAGAAGAACCTGGAAGGATGAGTTGATTTGGATTGGCAAGCTGAAAGCAGAATTTCTAGGAAGAAACAATAGCAGGGAAGGTGCATAGGATTGTGAATGGTAGAAGACGGTTAAGTGGTCCCATTTGACTAGAGCTTAAAATGTATAGAGGAGCAAAGTTTGAGAGGCTGATTGAAAAGTAGGCCAGGGCAGTATTGTTAAAAGGAAGTGTGGGCTGAGGAAGTAGCTCAAATGTGCAGTGCTTCATGCCTAGCATGAAGTCTGTGGACAGAAAAGGAAAGTATAAGAATTACTCTGGAGAAAGATTAATATTTGCAGGGTAGTGATAGGGGGATGGTGAAGAGGTTTAATCCACATAAGAGGTAATAGGGCTTCAGTGACATTGGAAAGATAGGGACTGAAGTGTCCACCATTGCACGGATAGATTCTTCAGACTTGAAGCTGTTGTGGAATCAGGAGTAGAAAATCAGTAATGACCCCAAGAGCTTATGCTGCCTGGCAAATTAGGTGCCAAAAGAAGGGTGTCTGAAAGAGTATCGGTTTACGAGATAAGTTGGTGGGTTTGGAATTGTTCATAGTGAGTGTTACATGCTGGTTAGGTATCTAAGGAAAGATGCTAGTAAATAGTTTGATATGTAGATCTGGAGCCTGGAAAAAACATTTCAGTTAATTTTTCCCCAGTAATGCTTAAATAAAGGCAGTATGGTTGAAGCTGTGATAGATGTTGAAGCATAGGTGCTATTGCCAGAGTGGCTGTGAGGAGAATGAAGGTCGGGAGAGAAGTGTGAAAAGTGCCTGCTTATACAGGGTGAAGGAGCCAGAGGGGTTGGAAGCAGCAGTTAGAGAGATAGGAAAAGGAGAGGGCTGCCATGGGACTGAAGTGGAGGCCAAGAAAAGAGACAGTAGGTGTCCCTCTGGCCATCCTTCCAGTCTAGAGGTTCCTGAAAGTTCTCAGAGTCCTTCTGTGTGTCATAGTTTGGGAACATGGCTTGATTAAGTTAAGAGAGAAATGAAGAAGGAAGAAAACTGTGTGATCCAGCCAGCCTCCACTGAGAAATTCTTCTTGTAGGACTTGGGCCCGTCAGGTTCCTCTGAGCACCATGACCAGCTGGCTATGTATGGGCAGTTACTGCAGCTGCGGTCCTGAGCTCACTTGCTGGCCCTTGCAAGGCGTTTCATTTCCTTCATAGTAGTTGACATGGGTGGGAGACGCTACCAACCTGTTGACCCTGTTTTGCTCTGTCTCCTCAGAGTCTGTCATAGGGAACTGCATGGATAGAAGTTCTCCAGGACAAGCAATGGAGCTGCCAGACCACAATGGGCTCGGGTACCCAGCGCGGCCCTCAGTCAGTGAGCACCACAGGCCCCGCACCCTCCAGAGACACCACACGATCCAGAACAGTGATGATGCTTATGTACGTTGGTCCTTCCTGCTTCTGGGAGGTGGGATGCTACCAGGCCGAACTTGAAACAGAACGTAGTAACATAGGGTGGCATCCATCCCTCTGTTCTTCTCATGCTGAGTCTAGCACTTTGGGAACTGTGAGAATATTTATGAGAATCACCCTAGCAGACTAGCCCTTTGCTCCAGTAGAATCCCAGTAGATTCATTACTCTGGATTTTAGACCGGGGAATCAAAAACACTTGTCATCTGGATTCTTAGTTATTAAACCTGTCCTCAGTCTAAACTCAGGCCCTAGCAAGTGAATCCTTAGATTCTTAGTGCATTTCCAGCAGCGACATTATACTTCTTGACATAGGAAATACGAGCTGATGGGCAAGGAGCCCATGGGTTAGCTGATGGGCAAGGGTGAGCCAGTTTTTTGTCTAGAGCACATCCCTGAGGTGCACTGTGTGGGAGCAGCTAACCGTATGTGGCTATTCAAATTTAAATTTACCAAAGTAAAATGTGAAAACTGAGGTCCTCAGTCATACTGGTCGTACATGCACAGCAGCCCAATAGCTAGTCACTGCCATGTCTTGAAGGTTCTGTCAGATGCAACTGAACAGTGCCATCTGAATGCTGACTGCTAGGGGTGGGCTGATAGGTCATAACCCAGATTTAGAAGGACGTGGGTAGGTGTCAAGGGAGATCTGACTGTGCACTCCCACCTGCTGTGGTGGGGGAAACTGAGGCAGCTTCCCACACTGTCATTGTTGAAGGACTGCCTAGAATGGTGGAGGAGGAGGGTGCAGGAGTGGGGAGTCGAAGAGCATTTGCTTGAGGTTTTCTAGCAGGACTACGCGTTCCTGAGGTCACATTCTCTGGTTTCTTTGTGTCATTTCCTAATTGGTTTCTGCAGGTGCAGCTGGATAACTTGCCAGGAATGAGTCTCGTGGCTGGGAAAGCACTTAGTTCTGCCCGGATGTCAGATGCAGTTCTCAGTCAGTCCTCGCTCATGGGCAGCCAGCAGTTTCAGGATGGGGAGAATGAGGGTAAGGGGCCTTATTCTTGGGACCCCCACTGAAGTTCCTGCACGGGCCTCCCTCCATCTTGGCCAGGGACCACTCCTCTCTTCTGTGCCGAGAATTCACAGGGAGGCAGAACAAGACCCAGCAGCCTTCCCACGAGTCTCCCGTGAATGTGAACGCACGAAGGAGGAGGGGCACAGCTGGTCACACGGCTGTTCCTAATGCTGTAGCAAGACACACCTGTGACGGTGGCCTTCTGGTTCTGATGGAGCATGTGTGTCCTAATGAAACATTTCCACCTCGCCTTAGAACTAGTCCAGGAAGGCTGTGAGAACGCGCACACAGCACAGGTCTGGGGTGCGTAGACCTGCCCCTCATGGGCTCCACAGGCCGCCCACGTAACCTTTCGGGATCCCCAGGTGCTGGTCTGTAAGTGGCAGAAGCAGTAGAGTCTGTGTCCTACGTTGTGCTGTGAGGGCTGCCAGCTTACTGGGAATGGGGCGCTTCACACGATTCCAGGAAAGCGCCCAGGAAAGGGTGTCTGCGAGCACAGTGTCATCTCCTTCACCATCCAAGAAGCAAGACTTTTTTGTTTGTATTTTATTTTTTGCAGTAGTGGGGATTGAACCCAGGGCCTTTCCAGTGAGCTACATCTCCAGCCCTTTTTTGTTGTTTCAGATTTGCTCTCTCATTGAGTTGCCCGGGCTGGGTGGGAGATACCATAGTCAAGGACTAGGGAGAATCAGGCTCGCTGATAACTGGCGGGCCCACTGGACTGAAAGGCAGGGCTGGGAGTCAGGCCCTGGAGCGCCCAAACAGGCTGCCTCCTTTGCCTGCCCTGTCCCTCCTTGTCCAGTAACCCCCTGGCTCCCTGCCTGTCTCACATATTTTCTTTGGTCTTGCAGAATGTGGGGTGAGTCTGGGAGGCCACGAGCACCCAGACCTGAATGATGGCAGCCAGCATTTAAACTCCTCTTGCTATCCATCTACGTGTATTACAGACATTCTGCTCAGCTACAAGCACCCTGAGGTTTCCTTCAGCATGGAGCAAGCTGGCGTGTAACAGGAAACAAGAGTGAGTGTCACCTGACCAGGGCCAGCCCGGCCTTACGGCTCAGTGGCAGCTCCTGATCCCAGCAAGAGATTCGTGCGTTGTGTGCTGGCCACGAAGGCTGACAGTGCCGCTCTTCCCTTTACAGTCATCACCTCTGCCTGCTTTTTATTAAGCACTGTGCTGGTTTGGGGGAAGGTGAACCCCCGGGGACATACGTGAAGCACGTGAGACCTACTCCCTAGGCTTAATGATGGAGATGAGACACATGACATGCCTCGTGCTGCAGGTGCTGTAGTCCTCATAGAAAGAGGTTCAGCTCCAGAAAACAGCTGACCCCTGGCCAGCATGCTAAGGAAAGAGGAGGTAGCCTTTAAACTCAGTCCTATAAGAAGACCCATCCAGTCACATTTTTTTAAGGAGCAGGATATTCTAGAGGGGAAATGTGATCAGAGAGATCAGAGACCAGTGATAGAGAATGACTACATCAACTGGGTTGGCTAGAGTAAGGCAAAGGCGATGCAGTCAGTGTTGGTGGTTCTGTTTTTGGAAACAGACTTGATGACTGAGAAAAGACTTGATGAAGGTGAAGCCATGAGGCAAATCCATATGACAGCCTCAGTGTGGCAGACCTTTAAAACATTTGGTAAAAGTACTTGAGTTGCATTAAAGACAGCAGCAACACTGACACTTCAGAGCTGGTGGTCTGTCTCAGTGGTAGAACGTGAGAGGCCCTGTGTTCCTTCCCCACTGTGGAGAGGGGGGACGTCATGGAATATTGAGTTTTTCTCTTTTCAAATGGTCTGCTCTGTCTGATTTGTTGCAGGATTATGTACAACTTGGGAATAAGAAGGGTGATTTTAAACCAACAGTATCTAGCAGCACTGCGCCAAATTGCCATTGTGTTTCTCTCCACCTAGAACACCATGGCTGCTGCCTCACAACTCATCAGTATGCTGTCCTTTGGGGTCCGAAGGGGTCTGCCATGTTTGCTTGTATGACCAAGTCACCAAGGAAATAAACAGGAAATCCATGTTCTCCATTTTTTGTGAAAGTGTATTTGGTGTAATTGAGTTGGTGGGTGTTTTTGTTTGTTTGGTTTTGGGGTTTGTGCATTTTTTGCTTTGCTTTTTCAGTGCTCTCTTTTGAAGATGATAGCTTTCCTTCCCCCTCCATCCCTCCCTGCCACCCTTTGTTTCTTCCTTTCTTTTGTGTATGCGTGTATCTGTGGCTTCCTCTTTTCTTTTCTTCTCTCCCCCCCCCCCCCGCGCCTCTTTGTTTTTGAGACATTAAGCCAGCAGTTAAGAGTCCAGTGGCCTGGCACCTCGGGCCACTGCCCCCTGCACCCCTCTTCATGTGAGCATCCTCTGTTTCCCTGCCTGCTCCTTGGGTACAAACAGAAGAGAACAGTTCTGCAGTCTCAGTGGCAGCGAAAAGAAGAGCAGAGGTGATGATGTCTGTTCCTTAGCAAAGGAGAGAGGAGAGACAGACGGAGACAGGCCCCAGTCTGGAACCTGGAGGTCTGCTCTGCTGCTGGGCTCGCGGGACACTTGCAGCCGAGCACCAAGGCTGACAGTGGCCTGGCCCCGACAGGCTGCCAGCTGGGTCTCAGCTTGAACCTCTCTGGCACATCACGCAGCTCCCCTCCAGTAAACTGCAGAGCTGGTTGCCTTTGCCGTCCTGCTGGTTTACCCTGGACTGAAACCCGACATGGGGGTACTGTGTTTTTGGTGTCATCTTTCATTCTCATTTTATGATGTGCTCTAGAGAGGAGCTATGGACATGGATGCCTTCCCTTGAGCCTTTTTGTCACAGGCAAGAGGAACAGGAGGTGCAGCGGGTCCTGTCTCTCTCAACCTCCTCCTCCCTGACCCTCCAGCCCCTTTAATTCACCATGTAGGGATTATTTTTGGTAAATGTCAATATTATTGTCATTATTAAAGACAAAAGAAATTTTTGTTTAAAGGAGAATATTTAATCCGATTCTGTTCTATCTGAACTGTGACTTGCATCTGTTGTTCAAAGCATTTTCTGTGAGCCACACCCTCTCGTGCCAGTGACAGATGCAGTGGTCCCGCCCCCCAGCTGAAGCAGCGTGTACGCAGTAGCTCTCATTTATCCCGTTACCTTCATTTCCCTTCACTGTTAGAAACCAAAGTCTTCTCTGCTGGCCGGGGCTGACAGAGGATCTGAGTTATCTCCTTCTGATCTTCAAACCCAGAGAGAGACGTTACCTGTAGTAACTCTCGACCCTTTTTTCTGGGGAAGGAGAGTGAAAGGTCCCTCGCCGCCACCTCCTCTTTTATCCTGAATTTGCACAGAAGAAAGCGGGTGCCCACGGCGCCATCCTGACGCTGCTGGCAGGATCGCCGCACAGGCTGTCCTCCGCTGACACCAGCAGCTCAGCTCCAGCACCCACTGTCCCTCAAGTGCATTTCTACAATGCAAGAACCTTCTGGAGATCTGCCCATGCTCCCACGGCCCCCATCTCCCCCCCTCTTGTAGGGGTCACCAACTACTCACTAGAAGGGAGTTTACTTACCAAGTAACCCCTGGAAGCTATTGCTGACTGCCTGGGCCTCTTCCCACTCTGATGTCCCCTAACTCGCCCTTCTGCTAGCACGCACTCCGCTTGATCTGTTTACGTGGAACTGTCTTACCGAGAAGCAGATCGCCACCTCCAGCAACCACGCAGATGAACTCCAGTGAGCCTGCTAACCGTGCCATCTTGCAAACTACTCTTCTAAAGACACTGTTGCTTGGTATTGTAGTAGCCAGCACCTGCAATATATGTTGAATGTATATGAATATACTTTCCCATTTCTGTTTGAAAATGTCAGAAGTATTTTTTCCTTCTCATTTATCTTAAACTAAAGGATTTTACAAAATCTCCAGACTCAAGTTGCTAAGACCTTTCGTCCTTGTTTGTGTGGGGCATTTACAGCTTAGTAACTTGGCTGGACAGTAGGAGGTTGTGAAAATAAAACCTGATTATGTTCTCATGGTGACATGTTATTTGCCTCATGGTGCAGAGTCTAGTCGGGAGAAGCATCCAGGTGAGTAGGAGCGGGAACGCTGAGGCTGGAGAAGTCACGGGGCCTAGGGTGGGGCTCTGAGCAGGTCACTACCTGCCCTGCCTTAGGAACCTGGCATTCTCCAGAAATCTAACTCAGCTTCATACTGTGTCCCCGAGGACCCAGTGTGGGCTCTGTGCTTGGAAGGGAGCCTTTATATTGCTGAACTGGATGAAAAGCAGGTTGTTCCTAAAGGAGCAGTGGAAAGAAGAGCCTTGGGAAGTTCCCACTAGCTGTATCCTTTTTGGGGTCCCCACTAGGCTGGTGACATTATGTCCAAATAAGTGATAGGACCAGTAATTTTCTTCTCCACACCTTGATTGCAGACAGCCAAGTAAAATTTCCAGCAAGGCCCCAGGTGTGGCTTACCTTCTATGAAGAGAGCTATCGAAGCTGGAAATGCTCAGTCTGCAGGAAGAAGGGTGAGAGGAGGGAACTTAGGGAAGCCTTGGCGCCCACAGAAGACTGGAAAGTCACTGTGGAACTGTTTAGCACAGGAAGAACCTTTTGGGAGTCCTGAATGTGTGCACTTTCAGACCAGTCTGAAACCCGTGATCCACCCAGGAGCCTCTCAACTCCCCCCTGAAGTCAGCCAGGGTGCCGTGGGCTGGAGGCAGTGTAGGCTTCAGGAGGAAGCCAGAGTACCACCACCTGGGTCTAGACAGCAGCTCTCAGCTCCAGAAAGGAGAAGCTATGTGACTGCTCTTTACCCAGTCCTCATTCTGACTTTGTACCAGGCCCCACCCCAACCCAGCTGCAAAGATAAGAATCCGGGGTGAGCCATGCTTCCCTCGTGCTGGTCAAAGGCGCTCTGGCTTAGCCTTTCTGAGCAGGTCAGGAGGGTCATGCAAAGCTGTTGTCAGTACCACGCCCCTGGGTGCTGCATGGGGCTCTGCCAAGCATCTGGTACGAGGCTGAATACCCCTGTCTGGAGTCTCCTGAGGTCGTCTTCCTGTGACCCTTTGCCAGTCTGGGGATCCTGCCTTCAGTGCGCCAGTGTCACATTCATTGAGCAAATATTTGGTGTCATGTGCCAGGCCTAGCAAGAAACAGTTCCTACACGCAGACTGACCTGTATGTTGGGACATAAGTTGTGAAATAGGTTGCCAGTGATTCTAACAAAACCCACTCATATAGCAGCTGCCAGCCCCCTCATGTATGTCAGGGGATCTAGGCCTAGTGCTTGGTGACCCAATAAAGGACCAGTTGCTCTGGAGGTACTCAAGCTAGAGGCAGCTGGGGTCACAGGATGGGCCCTGTCCACTGAACTCAATCCCTGGGCACTTGACACCTCTGTAGTTGGACCCTAAGTCTGATTCTGTGATGAGCCCGGTTTGTTACTTTTCCACAAGCCTGCCTCCCTTAATTAAAATCTTTAAAAATTTTGTATTGGAATCAATCTGCAGACATAACGATTACATTCACCATGGAGAGTTGGCACATGTAGATAACGCACCTTAGTTCTCTTCACTGTCCCTTCTCCTCTCCCTCCATCTCTTGGAAGCCTTCCTTTCAACAACAGAAAAGAAGCTTTTGGAGGAATTTAAACTGAATATTTTACATCAAAATGGAGGAGCACTAGTGAATAGGAGATGTGATGGAAACACAGTGAATGTCTAAACTTTACGTGTATTACAGTACAAGACACATTCCATTAATCCTCCTCGAAACACTTCCCTTTGCTTCAGACACACTGATCCCATAGCTCTTGTTACTTCCTGAAGCAGTTCTGGAGGTCCTCTTTTGTGTCTTTATGAGATATGATCAAATATCCAGGGACTGCTGCTGCTGGGTGCCATCCAGTGAAAAGTCAGCCTCACAAAAACACTGCGGTGTGTCTTCATTCTCTGCGCTCAGTCCGGCTGGCACTGAAATTGCTGAGTGCAATTTCTGGCTCGTCTCTAACGTCACACTGACGAGACGCAAATGTTTCGAATCAGTTCAGGACATCTAGTTAGCCACCAACAGCGCAACTAAAGATGGTCACAAAGGGAAACTTCCAGAACTGTCCCAGAAGGTGGCAAGAGCGATGAGATAAGTATACTCAAAAAGATGGCATGTTTTGAGGGGTAGTAATGGCAGTGTGTCTTCTGGTAATTTTTAAATTTTAGTATTCACCATATTTTTTGATCATATTTAAAAAGGAAACTTCCTGCTTGATAATAGGCTGTCACACGGCTCCCTCCACCTAGTGCCTTAGAACCCCTGAGCCAAGAAGCCAAGATGTTCTTGAAGACAGTGCTAGGCAAACAGACCAGCAGGCCACCATCAAAGAACTAGAAGTCAGGCCTTTTGACCCCCAGCCTTGCCAGCACCCAGAACAGCAGCTGAAGGATGTCAGAAGGCCTTAGCGGCCCGAGCTACTTTGATGACAGCCAAAATAGCAAGGTGGAAATGGCCTCTGGCCTCACGGGACATCAGAAGTTAACTGAAAGTGCTTAAGCCACTGAATCTTGGCAAATGTTGGGTATTAAGCTTAGCCATAGTAACTTCAGTAGGAAGACAGAAGGTAAAAGCAAAGATCCTATAGTCAATCGAGTGAGCCGCTGAGGTCCTCCACACACTGCTGGGGTGAGTGCTGACCCTGGAGACAAAACTATTGGCCTGAGATCCAGCGAGCCGCCCCACAAGAGGTCAGCCTCCGAGGTCAGCCTCCGGGGCCTCTCCCTAAACCACAGACAGGTTGACAGCCAATAGCAGGCCACCTCCCTCTCGGCACAGTGCCACAGACATCTGAGGCTGGTTCTGTCCTGGGAAAGATGTCCCACATCTTGGCACCTGCAAGCAAGGCCCAACAGAAACGTGGGCTGTTCTGCCTTCCCTGACCCGTGCTGCTGGGAGCTGAGATCTTGGGCAGCTGGCTGAGATCTCGCAGTGTGAGAGTGTTTGTGGCAATAACGGGAATAAGAGTCCAGAAACCAAGATTCAGGGTACAGAATAGTTACTCTTTACCTAGTAAACCAGTAAAGCAATCCTTCTTAACTACCTTTCTGACATTTTGCATACATGTTCAAATGTCATGCTTGACACAACACAGATTTATTATCTTACAGTTCTGGAGATCACAAGTCCAAAATGGGTCCCGCTAGGCTAAAATCATGGTGTCGGTGGAGGTGTGTTCCTCCCGGAGCTCTAGGAGTCCAAACCTCTGCCTCTTCCAGCTTCTAGGGCAGAGTGGCCGTGCCCCTTCCAGCACTCACATTCTCTGACCTCTGTGACCCCCCTGCCTCTCTCCTCACAGTGACCAAAACACCCTTTTGCCATGTGAGGTCACAGTTACAGATTCCAAGTCTTAGCATGTGCATTTCTTTGGAGGGGCATTATTCTGCCTATCACACAACAATCCCTGTTACAAGTTTAAGAGATGGTGTGTTCTGTCATTATCGCAGCAGATAAGCAGATGTGGGAGGTTATGTAACTCGCCCAGGACTGTGTGGCTAAGAAGTGTCACACAGACCAGGATTCAAACCTGGGGTTTTCTGACCAAAACCTTCTCACCCACGAAAGGCATGAGACCAGCAGGAGTGGGAGAGGCCTGAAGGCCCGCCATACCCAGATCTGGCAGACAGATTCGGTGCTGGTTTCTAGAGAGAGAGAGAGTCAGGGAGTTTCCTGGAAAGATGGTGTGGGACACATTTCTGCTCTGGGTTCCAAGTCCACTGACCTGCGTTTGAGGTCCAGCCTGGCCTCCAACTCTGAAGGATGAGAAATGTGAAGAAAATCCCTTCATCTAGTTTCTCATCTGGCAAGGGGCAGGGTAGGGACAAACCAGAGTAATTTCAGCTTGGTCATTCACAGAATCCATGACCAGTGACCTGGTGAGAGTGCCCGGGCTTTCAAACAGAAACCCTGCAAGATGGCTCAGCTAACATCCACCCACCAGCACACAGCGCCTTCCATGCACAGGCTCGCTCAAGGACACCAAAACCACCCACCATTCTTGAATCCATTTTGCTGAGAGGAAATGGAGACTAAGAGAGAATACAAAACTTGCTCATGGTCCACCTCCAGCAAGATGCCAGCAAAATGAAATAAGAAACCAGTCTCCTGCCACGAGAGTCCACGGAAGGGTCCTTCCCCACACAGGGGCTGGTATCTAACCTGCCCGTGTGTGATCTGATGTTCATTCAAACCATGAAAATGCATTAAGTCTTCAAGGTGAGAGGCTGAAATGCCTTTTTAGGGTGCTTGACATCTTTTTTGAAGCGGGTGGCCAGGTCATCCTTGAGGCAAGGCAGGAATGACAGCTTAGGACAGAATTAAAAGTTGGCCACTCCGTTGGTCTCTAGCATTTGTTTTGAAACAAGTGTCTATAATCTCAGTTTGGGGGTCTGAGCCTCTGGCCTGCTGTCTCCCCAGCAGCAGCTCCCTGGCACCCCAGTTCTCCTGTGGAGGGTAAGGAGAGCCCCACTGGGTGCGGGGCGGGGCCTGAGACCTATAAACAATCAACCTCTCTGGAATGCCAGAAGTCAGCTGGGGAGATCTGTGGGGGAGTCCAGGCCCCTGCCCTCCTCTCCCTACTGCCACCACAAGGAACAATGGCATGCACTCCCACGGGGATGGGGGATGGGTGCAGCTTCCCAGACTGACCCCATAGGGACCCTCAAATCTGCAACCAACCGCTTCTTTCCTGAACCCTTGACCCCTGCCTTGCAGCCCCCAGTTTCCTGTTTGCCCATTCTATTTGCCCGGCCCCAGGGACAAAGCTGATCCTTGAACTCTCAGTTCCACATCGTCAGAACCAGTGAGCAGGGACAGGGCGCATCTGGGCTTATCAGCCTTGCAGCCCAGCCCCTGCCTGGAGACATAAATAGGCCAGGAGAGGGCTGCGGGCTCAGAGACCAGCTCGGAGACTTCCCCAAGCGCTCCAGGCAGGTAAGTGCTGCTCCCTGGGCCAGGCTGCTCTGGGGTCCTCCAGCTCCAGGAAACTGATGCTTGGCTCTGAGATCTGGGTTCCTGGAACCCTGCCCCACTCTAGGTCCCTCCTCCTCTCTGGCTGGAATGTGTGAGGAGCACGAAGCTCCTCTTGCGTAGGGCACCCCCTTAGCCAAGCCCTCTTCTTCAGGTCGCCCGCACTCTGCAAGATGAAAGCGGTGGTGCTGGCTGTGGCTGCGCTCTTCCTGACTGGTAGGTGCCCCCACCCTCGGGAGCCAGCCACCGGGGCCTTCTCCCTAGGCCCTGGTGGCCTATCCCGCTGGGTCTAGGGAGCAGAGTTTCTCGCTTGCTCCCCTCCTAGTCCCAGATCCCAGCAGAGAACTGGCCTGACCTGGTCTCCTCTCCAGCCCCAGGGAGCCAGGCGCGGCACTTCTGGCAGCAAGATGACCCCCAGACCTCGTGGGATCGCGTGAAGGAATTTGCTACCATGTATGTGGATGCAGTCAAAGAGAGTGGCCGAGACTATGTGGCCCAGCTGGACGCCTCCTCCTTGGGGCAAAAGCTAGAGTAAGGACCTAGGCTGGGCCCGGGGCAAGGGAAGGCCGAGGAGGCAGAGAGGCCTACAGGAAGATGTACCCAGAGACAATTCCTCTCCTGTTACTGGGTGTGCTGGGCCTCATAGCACGCGTGGATGGAGATGCAGGGTCCTCTCACAGGTTCATAGCAGCCCCAGCACCACACTGTGCCTGCCAGAGCAGCGAGCCCTGCGCTTTTGCACCTCCCTGGCTTGGCTGTCTTCAGAGGGAAGGCAGTGTCCTTCTAGGGTGGGTGTCAAGCCCAGCTGCGGCTCCATCTAGCTCCTCTCTGTGCTCAGGCCATCTGTACCATGACACACAGGGTGGGAGTGTCGGATTCAGGTGTGCGTTGGGAAAGCCAGGACCGCAGCTGCTGCACACCGGGCCAGCTGACGCCAGGGCTGGCAGGTCCCGGGCCGTCCAAGGTGCCTGGGAGGCCGCCCCTCAGCTGCCTTCTCTCCTACTGCAGCCTGAGGCTTTCGGATAACTGGGAAACCTTGAGCACTACCTTCGCGAAGCTGCGTTCAGATTTTGGGCTGGCGACCCAGGAGTTCTGGGACAACTTGGAAAAAGAAACAGAGTGGCTGAGACAGATGGTGAGCGACGATCTGCAGAAGGTAAAGGAGAAGGTGGAGCCCTACCTGGACAGCTTCCAGAAGAAGGTGCAGGAAGAGGTGGAGCGCTACCGCAAGAAAGTGGGGCCGCTGGACGACGCTCGCCAGAAACTGCAGGAGCTGCAGGAGAAGCTGACCCCGCTGGGCGAGGACCTCCGTGACCGCGCGCGCGAGCACATGGATGCGCTGCGCGCGCAGCTGGCGCCCTACAGTGAGGACATGCGCCAGCGCCTGGCCAAACAGCTCGAGGCACTCAAGGACAGCGCCACCCTCGCCGACTACCACGCCAGGGCCAGTGAGCAGCTGAAAACGCTGGGCGAGAAGGCCAAGCCCGCGCTGGAGGACCTGCGCCAGGGCCTGCTGCCCGTGCTGGAGAACCTGACGGCCAGCATCCTGCGCTCCGTGGAGGAGGCCTGAAAGTGGCTGACCGCCCAGCGAGGTGCCCTCTGCTGCCGCTGCCTCCTCTCCTTCCCAGCATTCGGTTTCTTAGAATAAACGTTTCCAAAGTGGGAAACAGCTTCTTTCTTTCGGGGGAAATGGAAATAGGGTGTGGGGCCCCGGAGGGGACAACCAAGGGAGCTGGGATGGGGTGGGAGACTTTGGCACCCCAGCAGCGCCTCCCTGCTTGGACTCAGCAGTGGCCAGCCAGGCTCGGCCTCTGCAGGGCCTTTACCACCGTGGAGGTCCGCAGAGCGCCTGGCTGGTTGGCAGTGAGGCGCAGACCCCTGGTCCCTACGTGGCTCTGGTAGACAAGAGGTGAGAGGGCCAGGCAAAGTGATGAGTCCTCCAATCCTAAGGGCCCTGTAAGGTTCAACCCCTAACTGCTCGAACCTGCCTCTGCGTGCAGAAGTGGTCCCTTGCCCCAGAGGAGGTGCCCTTGGGCCCCGAGCAGTGGAGTCGTCCACTTGAGCATAAGACGGGCTTCTTCCAGCTTTCCGGCTCGAAGCCAGGTACGATGAGCCTCAAGGAGCCACTAGGACTTGCAGGATTTGGGGGGTACAAATGACATGCTTGACGCGTGCCCCTTCCTCCTTTATTAATTTGAAATATTAAGCACTTTCCATGTCCTTTTCACAAGAGCAGAGCCCCCTTCCTAACACCCGACAGCTAAACAGGCGCAGCTTTGGAAGCCAACCCCGCACTCATGTGGCTCCAGGCGCTGCCAGCCCTCTTCTGCCAGCTCTGGCCCAAGTCAGAAACAGAAGCGCCGCATTTGCATTTCCCAGACGCCTTCCTAGCCATCGTCTCACTGCACCCTTCCCCAAATCTGAGTCAGTTGTCACTAGATCCGGGTCCCCACAGTGAAGCAGAACTTGGAGATGTGAAGTCACTGCTGAGTGAAAGGCAGGATGGGCCGGGTTACTCATGGGCATCTATTATTTTGGGGGAATGGGATAGGATTTCACTATGTGGTTCAGGTTGGCCCTAGTTTAGTATATAGCCCAGGCTGTCTTCAAATGTGCAGCGATACTCCCGCCTCAGCTTCCCAAGTGGGATTATAGGTGTGCACCTCCATGCTCAATTATTATTTTTTTTCTTTTTTTTTTTTTTTTTTATCCGTACCAGGGATCGAACTCAGCAAGGCAGGTGCTTATGCTGCTGAGCTAAATCCCCAGCCCCTTATTTTTCTTTTTTTAAGGTGTGGCCAGGCACTCAAATTCATACAGGTGTGCACACTCAGGTGCACATCCTCACGTACACATCCCTCCTTGGCGCTGTCCGCTCTTCACACACTCATCTGTGTGTACCTGTGTGCGTGCACATGTCCTCCCCAGCGCTGGACAGTACCTCCTCGCCCGTCCCCAGGGTGGCAGGGCCTCTCTCCCCATGGTGCAGGCCTCTTGCCCCGTCCCCGTCCCCAGGGTGTCTCAATGACCCCTTGAGTAAAGGGGCAGACTTTGTAGTTTCTAGTCATCCAGAGCTACAAAAGGTGTCAAGTCAGATTCGGGTGGAGACCTTTCCCAGGTGCGGGCACTGAGACCCCTGGCTCGAGTTGGCAGGAGGAGAAAGCAGGCAGATTTCCAAAGAGGAGGCAGCCTAGCTAGAGCTGGTCGCACCAGTGCCGCCCAGATCTGGAAGAGAGCCCCCGGCAGGTGGCGAGGAAGCACGAAGCTTTTTCTGCCCGTGTCAGCTGATCAGCACTGGCAGCCGCCCGGGTTGGAGGGCTCAAACTCTGCCCGCGTTTGGAGGCTGTGTGACACTGGCACACACCTTTGCCTTTCTAAACCTCAGTCAGTTCCGCTGCAGGGTGGGGGGCCCACTTTGTGGCCCTGAAACTCTGCTGTGTGTATCTGTTGAGTGGTGGGGACACAGAGAACAACCCCTGCTGGGGTGACTGTGTCTTCCTTCCCTGTTCCCAGGATACTGGGTCCCATTCCTGTCCTGTCCCTAGGGAGCCAATCAGGTTAACTGTCACTGACAATCCCTCATCAGGCATCTCTGGCAGATAGTACAGGGGCCATGGCAGACACTTTTAAACACTGCACCATTGTATTCTCACAACAAACCCACAGTGGAGGGGCGGTATCATTATTACTGTTATAACTGGTTTCTTGAGGAAGTCCAGGCTGCCCTTGAATTCACCATGCAGCCCAGGTTGACCTCAAACCTGTGATCCTCCTGCCTCGGCCTCCCGAGTGCTGGGATGACAGGTGTGCAGCGTCACACCTGGCTTCAGGGGCATTACGGTGCCCATTTGACAGATCAGAAACTGAAGCTGACATGAAGTGGTGGAGCCAAGCCCAGAGCCTGGTTGAGCCTTACTCCCTGTATCCCACCTCCTTCGGCCGGGGTGCGCAGGAACCCTTGTGGCCTGGGGAACGGGAGTCAACGGCTCGGTTTTGGTGAACAAACACAGTCACAAGTCTGACGATGACGTAGCACTGCCAACTCAGCAGAGCGCACACACTCAAATCACACTGCACAGCCCTTGACCGTCTGTAGCAGTGTCGTCAAAGCTGTCACTCCGTGTGACCTCGCACAGGGGCCTGCCGAGGCCAGCAGGATGAGTGAGCCCTTCCTGCCCCCCAGGTGAGGAAAGCCGGGCTCAGCGGCCACAGGCTCTTCCCCTGCCCACACGGACATGGCAGCTGAGGGACACTGCTCACGGCAGCTTCTCATCTAGCTTTATTGGGAGGCAGCATGATTGGAGGTGGCCAGGTCTGAGGAGGGCTGGGAAGGCACTGAGAGCATTGTCCCTTTCAAGCAAATTCGGGGGGCGGCCCTGGAGATCACAGGACCCCGAGCGCTGGCAGGGTGGGCGGACAGGCACTTGGAACCTTGAAGTTGCAGCCTCCCTAGGGGGGCGGGGTTGATTTGGCCTCCTCGGGGGCGGAGTCCCAGAACCCCGACAGCTTGCTGGTGAAGGAGCTCCAGTAGCCTTTCAGGGAGTCCAAGCCTTCACTCATCCAGCCCCTGAGGGGAGTCAGAGACAGGTGGGTGTGAGCCCCATTACCCAGCAGTGCCCCTGAGGCCTCAGGCAGGAACCACAAGCAGCTGGCAACACAAGCGGAAGAAATGCAGAGGTGGCCAAGACAGCCAGCCCAGTCTAAGCCCACATTTCTTCAGGCTGGGCCAGATCCTCACCCAGCCCCACCCACTCCTACCCTCCCGAGGGCCCGCGGCACAAAATGGTGGCAGATGTGTAAGGTTGGGGCTGCCCTGCCTACCTGGCAAATGCTGCCCCCTGCTGCTATCCCAGGGGGCATCTGAGTGATGGACAGAGGGGTAGGGAAGCCAGCTCCCTCCCATTCAGAAAATAACTGGGGATCGACCAGCTATATTATCTGAGCCAGGCCCTGAAACTTCTCTGAGCCTCGAATTTCTTTTCTGCAAATTGGGGAAAATAATACCCACTCCACAGCCTGTCCTGAGGCCTAGCAATGTTTGCAAAGGCCTCTGCCACACAAAAGCCAGCCAGGGAATAGGGAGAGCTGAGGACTCTTGGGTGGGACAGGCCGGGCCTGGCGGACAGGCTTCCCCTCGCACTAGCCTCCTGGAGCGGGCTGGAGCTGACAACCCTCCAGCCCCACCAGAAGAGGAAAATGGCAGTGAGGGCTCAGGTGGGCTACCCGAGGGCTGTGCCAGGGAGAAAGAGGACAGTGGAGAAAGAGGATCTGTCACCTCTCCCTTGGGCCCTGGCCCTGTGAGGGTGCAGGCAGGCTCAGGGCGGCACGGACCTGGCCTGGGCTAGGAGTCGCACTCTAGCCACCACAGCTCCTGCCAGGGGAGGGCAGACCAGGTGGGAACAGAGAGAGCTGGCACAGAGGACCAGGAGAGGCCCAGTGGCGTACCTGGCATGCTCAGCCATCTGAGACTCCTGCATCTTGCTCAGCATGGCCTGGGCAGTCTTGGAGGCGTGCTGCATGTAACCTTGCACGTACCCCAGGAGGGAGGCCTCCTCGGCCTCCTCAGCTCCTGCAGGGACAGCAGGGCTGAGCAGGGGTGGCTCGACCCCCAGGGGGCCTCTTGGCTCCCACCTGGCCACCACCCACAGGGCACAGGAGCCCTAAATCACTTCCCACATCGCCCCCAACCGGGTCCCCAGAAAGTGCTTACGGGCAGAGACTAGGAGTGCCAGGAGGGTCACAGCGAGCAGCACCCGGGGCTGCATGGCACCTCTGTCCCTGCAGGGAAGGGTCCTGTGAGGACTGCGTGTCCCCCCACTCCGCGTCCCCCCACCTCTGAGCCCTCAGGGTGGACCAGCCGGAGCAAGAGCTAACATGGACTGTCAGCAGGGGCGGTCAGGCAGGGGTGCACAGAAGCCCTCCAGACTGGGAACGAAGGCCTCAGTTTCCCGTCCGGGTGTCAAAGGCTCCTTCAAGCCCTCGGCAAGCAGAGAGAGGAGAGATGTGCAGCTGGGGCCCGGTTCCAGTCCAGCTTGGCCGCCACCCTCTATGTGGCTTTGGGCAATTGGCCTCCCCTTCCTCGGCCTCCGGGATGGGGGACACTTGTGCCACCGATAACAGCTTCCCGGGCTCCTGTAAGCTGTCTTCTAGGCCTGCTGGCTGGAGCCTTCCCTGGCCACCCTGTCCTCCCTCCTCCCTGTCCCCGGGGCATTACCTGGAGTAGCTGCTTCTAGGAATGAACTGAGTAGGCAGGCGAGAGGGTGCTGAGCTGTTTTATATCGTCCCCAGGGCTGGACAGCAGGCTCAGAGGGGCCAGTGAGCAGAGCAAAGGTCACCTGCTGACAGTGGAGAGCAGGGCCTGAGGCAGGGTGAGAGCTGCAGCAGGGTAGTGGGGATTCCTGGGGCTGTGCCCGCTGCTCACCCCGCCCCCCTCCCTGCCATGGTCATACGGCTACGTCCTGGAGCAGGCTTGGGGAGACCCCACTCCTTCCCACAGACTGGCTCCCCAGGGAGGCTGCTGAGAAGGCAGAGGGTTTGGGGGACGAGCTGGGGCCCCAGAACCACCTCAGCCCTCTACATGTGAGTTTTCAGCTGCCCCGTCACTCCCCGCAGCAGCCTGGAGCCGAATGACGGGCTTCTTCAGACCTGAGAGCCACGCAAGGGGTGGAGCAGGGGTGCTGGGGTGCAGCACGGAGGAGCAGGGGCAGGGCCTGAGTGGGAGGCAACAGCCAGGCACACTGGGCTCCCCAGCACCCCGCCTCAGGGCTTCTGTCACAGTGTGTTCCCAGGAACTGAGCCAGGGCAGGGTTTGACTTGGAGAAGGGCAAAGGGCACTGTGAGCCCAAGGCCTCTGTCCACTCCTCCTCCTGTGTCCCTCGCCTTGTCCTCTGGACCCACTGATAACATCCCCAGGGCAGGAGCAGGGCTCCTAGCAGGTGGTCAGGAGAGTCCTCTCCCCTGGACTGCAGGCTACTCCTGCAGCTCTGGCCCTGTGGCCCCTGGGAGGAGCGCGGGCTGGGGTGGACCAGGGCAGGGAAGGTACAGAAGAGGTCTTGGGTGCAGGCACCACTCTGGCTTCTTGGAGCTAAGATGTTCCCAGAGTTCACGCTGAGAGCCACAGCAAGGAAACCATAGCAGGGCACATTCCCTTCTGGCTCCTGGGTCTTCGGAGCCAGGAATTTCTAGCTTCCAATGTTGCCTTTGTTGTTCATTTGGGAAACTCATGGCTGGAAATCTAGTCCCAGAAACTCAACGTTCTCTTCTGTAAAGTGGGAATCCTGAGCTGAAGACTATGTTTTCTATTAAAACACAAGTAGTCAGAACCCTGTGGGTTAAACATTAACTCCGTTTTACAGGTAAGAAATCTGAGACCCAAACACAGAGAGAACTACCCCCATGCACAGAGCTGGAAATGGGAGGGCAGGAATCAGGTCTTTCAGCACCCAGGCTGAGAACACTCAGACAGGCTGGAGAGGTGAGACTCCCAGAGACTGAACAGCCCCTGCTCCATGGAGCAAATGCATCCCAGCTTACTTTCTGAGAACAGATTTGGTGACAGGAGGAGAGGAAGGGTGATTAAGTTCTGGGAGATTTGGGCACCAGGGTGGGTATGGGGCTCACAGTGGCCAGTTTCCCGGCCGTGGGTGTGTGCAGACAGCTGTGACAGAAGCCCCTTAGCCCTGGGCCCAAGCTTTGTGCTACAGACAGTTTTGATGTTTGCACACTTCTGTGACTCCTCCTCGCCCAGGCAGGCGCTCTTAGACACGCTCAAGTGAACCAGGCCCTCCCGGTGCGAGCACACCTGGTGAGTGGGTGACACAGAGGTACCTCCGGACCTGTCCCATGCTGGCAGTACCTGCAAGTCCAGGAGGTCAGCAGACTGAAGGTGAGGTCAGCAGTCCTTGGTGACTCACGCCCACCTCACCCAGCAGCGTGGCTCTGAGCACTGACTCTTCTCCCAGCTCAGGCTGCACTGGGCCTGATTTGACAACAGGATGGGGACCAATGTGTCAATGTCGCAGGAAAGTGAGCATTTTAGGCTAAAACATGGCCAATGCTTAATAAGCATCAGGCACTGTCAAGAGTATTGCGTGGATTGTCTCGCTGGCTTGTAAGCCCAGGAAGCAGGTCCTAGGGTTACTTCCGTGGGAGGAAATGGGACTCGGGAAAGGTACAAGACTCGCCCAGGGCAACACAGGCAGACACGGGGAGCCCAGACACAAACCGAGGGAATCAGATGCTATAATCTGAACTCAGAACCTCCTCAGCCGGCACGTGCTGCTCTAGGGAGGAGTGAACTGCAGAGAAGAGGCGACCACAGTGACATGGGGAGTACTGCGGGGTAGTGGGGACCCAGCATAAGGGACAGTAGCCTAATGCCTTCACCCTCATGAGACATGGCACCACTTCTGGAATATGAGAAGAAAAGGAAGAGAAGAAGAGGAAAAAGAAGAGGAGGGGATGAGAGGATGAGGGGGAGAAAAAGAAAAGAGGGCCAGGGATGTAGCTCATGGCATAGCACTTGCCTTGCAAGCACTTCTATTCCTGCTACCAAAAAAAGGTAAAAAAAACCCCATAAATTTAAAAAAAGAAAGAGGCAAAAATGGGAGGGGCAGGGAGGCGAAATGATAAATCGGACTCAGCACAACTGCTCTCTGCTCTGGGGCTTCATTTTACACCGCAGTGGTGCCCGCCCGGGTCCGGCATGGCACTCCAGACAGCAGCCCGCAGTGCGGCCCAGCAGTGCTCTCACCTCGTCACCGTCACCGGGCCGCACACTTCTGGGAACTGCAGTGGGGCCCCCCACGTGACCAGGTGTGACCACTTCTCAGGAGATGCGGAACCGTCGCTGCAGATGGCCCAGCAGCACCGCCACGCTGCGTCCCGGGGAGAGGGCTGAAGGCGGCCTCAGGTCTCACCGTCTGCACAAGCCTGGGGCGTCACTGGGGGCAGCAATCAGGCCTCAGGCTGCCCCCCACCCTACTCTGTCACCTACTTCTAGCCCGCTTGGTCACCCTCAGAGAGGGTGAGCCCTCTATTTCACTTGCTGCCTTGGTCCCAGTCAGGAAGACGCCGTGATGATTAATAACAAGGATTAGTTTTTAGAGCTTACCCTGGGCCCGGCACCACACTGCCCGCTTCATTTAATGTGTGGAACACCGTCACTGTTCTGAGGGGAAACTGAGGCTTGGGAAGGCAGCACAGTTTGGCAGTGGAACACCAAGCACACTTATAATTAACCCCTTCAGCACAGGGCCCTGCCCACAGGCTGTCACGGGCACCTCCCAGATACAGCTCCACAGGACTGCGTCTGCATCCTGCATGGGCCTAGTCCAGTCTGCTGCTCAGGGATGGAGTCCATGGCGGTGGCACCTGTGGGGGTGGGTGGCTGTCTCCCCTGGGCCAGATAGAAGGAGATGTGGACCTTGTCCCCCTAGCCTGGCACAGTCCCAGAGCAGCCAGCAGGGGCCCTGGGACGTCAACCTTCTCGGGGCTCCTCTGGGCCACATTTCTCCCACAGCTCATGGGTCCCCCACCTGCCCTCCTGCACTGGGTGGGGCCGGCCCAGGGTGGCCACGGCCCACAGCTGCCAAAGCCCCAGTCTTCCGTCAGCTTCCACGTAATCTTAGGGTCAGGAAAGTCCAAGAGGCCTCCTGGGAATGTGTCACCTTCCAGCGTGGAATCACACGGGAGAGAGGTGGAGAGGGCACCTCCGCGGAGCTTTAAATGCCGGGCTGCTTCTGGGCTCCGGTCAGTTCGCACAGCAGCACAGCTGAGCCAAGGACCTGTCCTCCGCTGACGCCAAAGCTCTCAGTCCAGCAAGGAGCCCAGGATGTTCCTGAAGGCTGCGGTGCTGGGCCTGGCCCTGGTGTTTGTCACCAGTGAGTAGAAGCTGTATTTGGACAGGGTCTCGGGCTGCTTCAGTGCACGGGCAGGTGGAGAGGCCTGGCCAAGGCCAGCAGGTACTTCAGAGTACCGGTCAGCCCCTGGTTGGACACAGGGGCTACCCAGCTGCCACATGGCTGGCAGGAGGGCTGGCACATGCCCAGCAGTCGACAGGTCCACTAGCCTTGGTGCTACCAGGCTAAGCCCCGGGAGCGAAATCGGGCTGGGTCCCCTCACTGTCTTCCAGTCTGTACCCCGGAGCTGGAACTGAGGAGCCAGGGAAGAGACTCGTGTGTGTGAATTGCTGTCTGTTTACTGCCCAGGTGCCCAGGGAGAGGTCAGTGCTGACCAGGTGGCTACTGTGATATGGAACTACTTCAGCCAGCTGGGCAGCAATGCCAAGGAAGCTGTGGAAGACCTGCAGAAGTCAGAAATTACCCAGAAGCTCAAGTAAGGGGGTCGGGGGATGCGGGGCGGCACAGTCTACAGAGCAGGGCTTCTCAGAGACCTTTCCAGGCACCGGCGAGGGCAAGGGCGAGTGCAGAAGTGGGGCTGGTTGCTTTGGATTCTCACTGCGCTGCTGCTGACTGGGGATCCTGGGCTTTCTGCATCCAGATGAAAGCAGGGGGGCTGTGCCAAACAATCCCTAAGGCATCTTCCTGCCTTTATGTTCTAGAATCTGACACACGGTCACATCCTATCACTAAGGCTCATGAAACAAAAAGGAAGGAGGGACGTGTCACACGGGCTGGCTTCTGATGTATTCCACAGACAGAATCTCGTGAAATCGGGAGCAGGGAGGGAGGGAGTCTGGGAAGCTCCTGGGCACATGCAGGAAAATCAGCACCTTGTACTGCTGAGGTCAGAAACATTGTAAGACACACCTGGTCCTCTGTCCCAGCACAGCCAGGCTGGGGACTGGGGTGGGGAAGGGGTGGCTCCAAGTCTACTCCCCTTCTTCATAGCCCAAGAGGGAGAGTGGACAGCTCGCGGTCCTGAGATGGGCGGATAACGATGCTCAGGCTCAGTGGGAGATGCAGAGCTACAAATGCAATGTAGTAACACCTGTTCCTATTCCCCATATCAGGGCCCCAGCTAGAAAGGGAAAAGGGTGGGTGAGCTCGGGACCCCCTACCCCAACACCCCAACTGGGCAGGTGTGTGGAAGGGGAGTGTTACCCCGGTGTAACGGTGGCTCTCCGTGCCCTTCCGGCAGCTCCCTCTTCCAGGACAAGGCTAGGGATGAGAACACCTACACCAGTAGCCTGCAGAAGAAGCTGGTGCCCTTCGCCACGGAGCTGCATGAGCGCCTGACCAAAGACTCACAGAAGGTCAAGGAGGAGATTCAAAAGGAGCTGGAGGACCTGCGTGCCCGCCTGCTGCCCCACGCCCAGGAGGTGAGCCAGAAGATCAGAGAGCACGTGCGAGGGCTGCGGCAGCGCCTGGGGCCCTACGCCGAGGAACTGCACACCCAGGTGGGCAAGCAGGCGGAGCAGCTGCGCAGCCAGCTGACTCCCTACGTGCAGCGCATGGAGACCATGCTGCGGGACAACGTGGAGAGCTTGCAGGCCTCCCTGACACCCTACGCTGACGAGTTTAAGGCCAGGTTTGACAAGAACATGGCGGAGCTCAAGGGGCGCCTCATGCCCCACACGGAAGGGCTCAAGGCCAAGATTGACCAGAACGTGGAGGAGCTGCGCCGCAGCCTGGCCCCTTACGTGCAGGACGCCCAGGAAAAGCTCAACCACCAGCTCGAGGGCCTGGCTTTCCAGATGAAGAAGAACGCAGAGGAGCTCCAGGGTAAGATCTCCACCAACGCCGACGAGCTGCGGCAGAGGCTGACGCCCATGGTGGAGGACGTCCGCAGCAAGCTGACCGGCGACACTGAGAGCCTGCAGAAGTCGGTGGCGCAGCTGAGCAGCTATCTGGACCAGCAGGTGGAGGAGTTCCAGCGCAACATGAAGCCCTACGAGGAGACCTTCAACAGAGCCCTGGTGCAGCAAATGGAGCAGCTCAGGCAGAAGCTGGGCCCCCACGCGGGGGACGCCGAAGGCCACTTGAGCTTCCTGGAGAAGGACCTGCGGGACCAGGTCAGCTCCTTCTTCAGCACCCTGGAGAAAGAGAACCAGGACAAGCCCCTGGCTCCGGTTCTCCCAGAGGAGGGTGCTCCAGGAGCAGTGCTGGAGGAGCCCCACAAGCAGCCCCAGGAGGAGCCCCAGGAGCAGCCCCAGGAGGAGCCCCAGGAGCAGCCCCAGGAG
>PVJX010000189.1:0-52443 GCA_004027295.1 Dolichotis patagonum | reverse complement strand
GATGTGTAGTTCACTGGCTCCCACTTGCTAAGAGGGGGACATGGGACGGGGGACAGGACAACATGAAATGTTTGATTCTCAGCCCGCATGCTGGCAGGATCACAGCTGCCCCCCCCCCCCGAGAGAGGAGAAGAGTTCCTTGTTCTCCCGGCACCCCGAGTCAACCGCACGGTGCAGGTGGCGATGCGCCAGGGTCTCTCTCCTTCAGGCTGCTGAAAGTCGCCACACTCACCTGCTATTTCTTTCTGATGAATTGACCATTCCATTTCCAAAGTTCTGAAATGGCCACAGAACAGACTACAGAAAGAATTCTCTTTAGGCTCCTGTTTGAAACCAGCATCTACAACAATCTGCTGGCCTTGCTTCAGGGCCACAGAGCAAACAGTTTTCATGGATCTGGGTTCCTGCCACTAGTTCTCACACTGAGAGGGACACGTAGAGGTGAGCAGGACATGATCCTCACTGCATGGTGCAGAAGACAGTCTTACCTGGCCTGTAACACCTGCACTTCTTCATGAAAAGTTGGGTTTAACCCAACCGCTCATTGTAGAAGTGATTCGTACCTGTTTGACGAGTGTCTTGACTCCTGACTAAACTCATGGGCTCCAGAATTAAGAACAAGGCCTGCAGGCGTGGACAGGTTTAGGGAGCAGGGCTGGGACAGGTGCCAGAGCCTGGGGAGCCCCAGGATGCTCTGCCTTTGGGCCTTCTGCCAAGTGGCCTGCATGTCAGGGGCAGAGCTTGCAGTTTGGGGTGACGGGCCAAGCGAGAGCTTAGGGGCCCTAAGTGCTTTCATCAGCACAGCCAGCTTGGGCAGCTTCAGCCTCTGGAACAAGCTCCCCCTCCTACCAGGGGGATTCACACTCTTCCAAGAAGGCAAACTCAGAGGAGGGCCAATCCCATGGACTCTGCCTCCTGACTATTAGCTCTGACCCGGGTCTGTGAGTTCAGACATTAGCTTTCTCCTCCCCAGAGTGGAGGCAGCCTTTCAGGGATGTATGGAAGAGGCCTGGAACTTGCTGTGGGCAAGGGCCCTGTGAAGGAGTCTCGGGACTTCCTCCATCTCTCCAGGTTCTCTAGGGGTGGCAGCAAAAGCTCTAGCTACTAGTTCCAGCCTGCACACCTGCCTCTTGGGAAGAATATATCCTTGGGAATTAGGGACACTGGGGTTTGGTTCCTGGCTCTCCAACTGACTACTGAGTGATTTGGGGCAGGTTATAAATCCTCTTTTGGAAGGCAGGACTGACAGTCTGTAGCTTCGAGAGTTGTTCTGAGGGTCTCATGGAGCAAGTGGTGCCAAGCACTTAGCGTGATATTGTGTGCAGGGTAGACACGGGACGACCGGTCTACTTCGTACTGCTGTAGCACAATCAATGCCCAGTAACTGTGGTCTCCAGCTGACCTCACTCCTGCACTCCAGGTCAGTAAGGCTGCCACAGCCACCTCTGCTCCTGGTCACCAGCACAGTAGGATTCTACAGGTGAGCATACCTCAGTGAGCCCAGAAGAACTCACCGCTTACTGGCTGCTTTAGGAGAGGGCAACACAGAGCAGGGCAGCAACTGCCAGGACACTGGACAGGGGCTGGGTATGTTTCTGAGCAGGTCTGGAAGCTCGGCAATGTTGCCAGACCTCACCTGAAGGCCACCTGTTTGAGTACTGTTTCCAGGACCCCCAGAGCCTCCAAGGGCTTGGTTTTCAGTATGAATCCCGGGTGGGGCTTCTGAGTCTTTCCCATCACTCCAGGACAGTCTCTTAGGGTCCTGCCATGGTCCTATTCCACTTGGATGGCACATCTGGTCATCATCTGGTCATCAGTCTTTTGGGTCACAGAGCTGGCACATGTCTCCTGGCAACAACGCTGCTTGTGGCAGTGGGATGAATATTTATATCTCCCAAATTCATTTGCTGAAACCCTAACCCCCAAGATGATGCTGTCAGGAAGGCTCTTAGGAGTGACTAGATCATGAGAGCACAGCCTGTACCAACGGGATTAGTGTCCTTACAGAAGAGGCCCCAGAGAGATCTCTCACCCCTTTCACGTGAGAGGACAAGGCCATCTACGAGGTAAGAAGCTGCCCTCATCCGACACAGAGATTGCTGGAGCCTTCATCATGAACTTCTCAGCCTCCAGGACTATGAGAAATAAATCTGTTTCTAAGCCACTCTGTTTATGATATTTTGGTAGCGTAACCTGAATGGATTCAGACAACCATGAGCTTCCGAACCTTCCTTGCTTGGTGAGTTTTAAGGGGAGTCAGAAGCTGCCTCCCATTATAGACTCTAAAAATGCCAGCCACTTGCGACACAGCCTCTCTTTCCTCGAGCCATTGTCCCGGGCTGATACTCAGCAAATCAGACATAACTTCTCCTAACTGGTATGAACAAACAGGGCTGGTGGAGAGTCCTTTCTAGGATGGGCGGTTTGTGTCACGCTAGAGCCTCCATCCATGGCTTAGTCTTGGCAGTGGCTACTAGTAGCCTGGCCCAGTGGTGGTGACACAGCTGTCCCCACTGGTCTACTTTTGTAGTTCCCTCTTTTAGCTTCCCTTATTGCCTATTTTCCAAGCCAAGTACTCCAGCTTTCTTAACATTCCTAGAAATAGTTCAATAAATTCAGCTTCTGTGTTTATCTTGCAGAGTAGGTATCTATGGCTTTTAACAGCTTTGATTGACAGCCCCTTCTGTCTTGGGGAAGTTCTGCGGCCTTGGCCCTTGGAAGCCTCCTCCTTACCCCTGGGCTGCTCCAGCTGTCTGAGATATTCTTTGTCATCGTTAACTTTGGGTCTATCTCTCAGGAAAGAGAGTCTTCCCTTTTTGCTTTAAGCCTTTTCATTTCAGCTTCCTGTGACCCAATTAACATTAACCTAGGGTCATCCCTAGTAGGGAAGAACATGGGACAGTTGAGGAGACTGAGAAACGATTATCTGTCCTTGCTTCAGTGACCGGTCCCACTTGGTGTTTTCAGAGACATTTTGAAAGCCACTCTCAGACCTCCTGAGGGGTCTTGAGGTCAAGCAAAATGTCCTGATTTTGTTCAGGGAGTTTTAAAAAAATTTATTATTATTATTACCAAATTTATGACAAAATGCCCAAGAGATTAAAAAAAAGAGCAAGGTCCTGGTGAATATGTACTACACAGCTCTGTGAGAGTTCAGATTCTGGCACATGTTTGACAGCTTGGCTCGGCTTGGCCCCCAGCCTGTGGTGCTGTTGGAGGGTGGGGAATGTGGGGCTAGTGGATGGAAGTCAGGTCCCTGAGGACGCGTCCTTGAAGAGGATGTTGGAACCCTGACCCCTTCCTCTCTTCCCCTTCGCTTCCTTGCTGCTGTGAGGGGAGCAGCTTCTCTACCGTGTGCTCCCACTGGGATGTGCTGCCTTGTCACAGGCCCCACTGTCCTGGACCAAAACTTCTGGACTGTGAGCC
This sequence comes from Dolichotis patagonum, assembly GCA_004027295.1. NCBI lineage: Eukaryota > Metazoa > Chordata > Mammalia > Rodentia > Caviidae > Dolichotis > Dolichotis patagonum. Next base: position 49,017 of record PVJX010000189.1, on the reverse strand, counting down.
AAAACAAACCTTTCCTTCTTTTCAGTTAATTTACTGCAGGTGTTTGTTTTGGGAATAGGAAGACGCATGCATACTTGTGTGTATGTCAGGAGATGCAAAGGCACCTGGCACAATCAGACCTGTGCACCTCCTGGGAAAGACTCTGACAGGGCATGCTAACTGCCGAACGAGGGGCTTGAGAGCTGGTGACAGGGACATCATGAAATGTTTTCTGCTCAGGCATCTGGAGAATGGGAGAGGCGGAGTCACAGAAGAGAAAGCCTGGGAAGAAGAGGAAGAGTATCCTTCTCTCCCTTGACAGCCTGGTAGCAAGGCTCGTAGAACTTCGCTGTGGCAATCCAGCTGATGTTCTAAGCTCTCTAGTGTAAAATGCTTTAAGAAACACATTGTAAGGACTATTTGGATTCATGTAATCTTTCCTGCAGACTATGACATCTAAAATGCAGTAGGAGAGGGACAGCCCATTTGGAATGGCGAGGGACGTCAACTAGCAAACAGTGGAGTTGGGATCTATCTGACCCTGGCCATCCGGCTACATGGCTTTCCTCAACTCCCAATCTGCGGCACCGGGAACCCGCACCAGCTGGGGCTCTGCCTGGTCACCATGGAATCACTTGCTTGCATATAAGAAAGACATTGGGAAGCATGGGCTGCCACTGCACCAGGCCTCCTCTCAGAAGGCAGGGCCTTAATTTTCCAGCATATATTCATATAGTGTTGAGATTTAAGAACAAAACTTTTAGCCTTACTTTTTTTTCCCACTGGGGGATGAAACCCAGGACCCTGCACATGCCAGGCACACACTGCACTGCTGAGCTACATTCCAACCTGCTAGCATTACTTTTCAACTGTGCAGATATATGTGCATGTATATATATATATATATATATATATATATATATATATATATTGTTATCATTTAAGCCATGTTTACACATGATTCACTGGCATTAATTCTATTCACAAGGTTGTACAACCAACACCACTACCTATTTCTGAGATGTTTTCATCACCCCAAACCAAAAGCTCTGAGGCACTAAGCTATCATGCATGGATAATGCTGCTACCAGCTGGGTGTGCACATGTCTGTTGCAGCCCTTCCTTCCCATGCTGCTGGGTTTATATTCAGAAGTGGAATTGCTGGATTGTGTGATAACTCTATGCTTAATTTTTTAAAGGAGTCTTTTTTTGTAGCAGCTTTATCACTTTACATTCCCAGCAGAAATGCACAAGGGCCCTATTTCTTCATGTCCTCTCTAACCTTGTTGTTTTCTGGTTTTGTTTTGAATGTTAGCCACCTGGTAAGCATTACTTTTAAAAACCAGGGAGAAGTAAGTAAATATTCCCCTGAGCGCCTCCCTGCTGTAGCCTGTCACGGGCAGGCCTGAAGCACGTGCCCCCTGTGGAAGACTAGATGCCAGGAGTCCCCAAGCAGAGGTGCTGGTCACACCCCCATGCCTGTCACTCAAGCTCAAAGGTCAGCAGTCCTCTGAGAACACAGGTCACCGCCCCTGAGGGCTCTGCTGTCCCGAGTGGTCCTGACCAGGGCAAAGGGAGGGAGCCTGAGGACCTTGATGCTCTTGAGGGACTATCCAGCAGGATCAAGAGCAGCTCCTGCGTGGCGGCAGTGTGTCCTTCTGCCCTTATCACAGGGCATCCTGGGCTCCCAGGCCAGAAACCGCAAGCTTGGTGTCACCTGGGGACTTCTATAGCCCCACGTCTGGGAGAGCACAGGGTGGGGTCTTCACTTGTCTTGCCATGTGATGACAAGTAGTTGACAATGGAGGGGACACAAGACCCAGCAGTGCCAGGTCAGGGAAGGAGGGTGTGAGCTGCTGGCTCTGAGACCCATTAGTGCTATGAGGATCACGGGATGTTGGAGGGAGCTGTCTCATCTCTCTGCGCAGCTTCTTTGACATCAGCTAATGAGTCATCACAACTGTAGACCGACAAGCTCTGGCGTGCAGGCTGTCCAATCACTTGCTCGCCATTGTCTTCACAGAGTGTGGTGATGGCCTCTGAGATGGCCCCAGTGAACCTCATCTCTAGTACTCACACACTGTGTGCTTTCTGTTGTACTGAGGACTGACCTTAGGGTCAATCAGTGATTTTGTGCTGGGTTGTGGCAGCATTTGCCTGTCATCCCAGCTGCTTGGGAAGCTGAGGCAGGAAGATTGCATGTTCAAGATCAGCCTGGGTAACCTAACAACTTAGTGAGAACCTCTGTAAATATCAAATTAATTAAGTTAAATAATTAAAATGGGCCTTGGAGTGTAGCTCAGTGGTATAGCAGCCCTGGGGTAAATGCCTAGTACTGAAAAAAAAAATCCCTACCATGAAAGTCATGGTATGTTGTCCCTTTGGAGAGGCCCTGGTGGGGAGTAATGGAGGTCTGGGTTCCTCAACAGCTAACACCAAACCACCATCCCAGTAGTGATCTGCCTCGGAAAAAGCTCTCCTTCCTCAGCCAAGCCTTCAGGTAACAGTAGCTCCAGGCAACATCTAACCTGACAGATGGAACTGGAGCTCCTGACCTCCAGATATTGTGAGACATCGTGAATATTCATCATTATTCTAAGATATCATGATTTGGGGTGATTTGTTATGCAGCAAAGGCTAACTAATACACTGAGCTATAGAGTGTCTTGAGAAAAGAGGCTATTTGTAATCCTGATACAGGTGCTCTATGAGCTAGCAGCAGCTCTACGACAAGTCCTTGATGTATCGAGAATCCAGTGGGGTGAATCATATTGGAACTTACCTCCCCTCGCTACCAGCTTATGACTAGCACCCTCAACCTGGCTAAGTTAGTAGTAACTGGTCCATCTGCTTTCTAGCTTCCAAAATTTTGCTGTGGATCTTTTTTCCTTGCTCCGATGGGAGCTTCACTATAGAGTGTTTCAGAAAAGAGTGTAATTAGATACATGCATTCAATCTGCTGTGTGTATCTGGAAGAGCGCGGAAGTCCGCACAGGTGGCTGAAGACTGCAAGGGTCACCATTCCCCTGAACCCGGAGCCACTGGGCCCCTGCGCCTGGGAGGTCCCTGTGTTATGGCAGAGGGTTTGGGAACAGGAATGTGCTTGTCCAGAAAGACGCTCTTCCACTTAGTCATTTTAAAGAAGTAACATGGGATGCACGCTGTTAGCTATAAGGATGGTCACTGCGGTCTTATTTATAACTTGAACATTAGAAAAGTAGGGCCGGGGATATAGCTCAGTGGCACAAGGCCTGCTTGGCAACATGAGGTGGTGAGTTGGATTCTTGGTACCCCCCCAAAAAAGAAAAGAAAATATACAAGAGGAGGACACCGTTACATAAAACACAAAATATTCATATTATCAGTCATTAAAAGTATAAAGTGAATGAAAATTCATTGACATGAATATATATATAACATACCCTTTAAATGATAATTCAGGTTTCTGAGCCATATGATTCCATAAAAATAAATTTGTAAAAAACATATAAATGTATGCTGTCAAGACTGTGGTGTATACCTGTGACCTCAGCATTTTAGGGACAGAAACAAAACCCAGCTGAGGCAACTTAGTCACTTTGTAAGACATTGTTTTTTGTTTTTTTTTTAAAGGGATAAGAGCAAGGCTGAGGGTACACCCAGTAAAGATGTCCTGGTGTCAACTCCCAGTACATAAGGGACAAAATATATATATATATATATATGAATATGTGTGTGTAAAAATAGGCCTAGATAATGTGGACAAATATGTAAGTATTGATAGTGAAATTATGGGTGATTATTTTTCTATTTGTCTATCTGTATTTTATACTTTTTCTATATCATATTCTTTTTTGCTTTTTCTATACTACATTATTTTTATTACGAAAAAATATAAAGCCATTTGTTAACTTTAGTTAATATTTAATATTTCAATAAATGAGACTTCATACTTGAAATGGCTGGGCATGCATAATTCTGTCCATGGGCCTAGCAGGTGACCAGGCAGAAGCTTATCCATTGGGCTTCCTTATCTTGGTCTTCTGCAAAACTGCCTTCCCTCAGAGACTCTTTGAACCTAGGACCTTGTACACGCTAAGCATATGCGCCATCACTGAGCTACATTTCCAGCCAGTGACTGTGATATAACTCAGAGGACCCTACATATAAAGCCCCACAGAGAACCAGGCATACCAGCACATGCCTGCAGTCCTAATCAGTCAGGAGGCTGAGGCAGGAGGATTGCTCAAGTCCAGGAGTTTGGGGCAACAGCCACAGAGATGTTTATTTTGCAGCTCAGCGTTTGGAGAAGCCTTGTTTTCCCACTAAGTCTAGTGTGTCTCCTCCTTTCTCAGTATAGCAATTACATAACCAGGTTTACCTCTTCGTGGGTTTCCAGGAAATACAAAGGTCAACTCTTGTGACTTTATCTTCTCTCCTCCTTTTATGAGTGTGTTGTTTCCCTGGTCATACTTTCTTCTCTTCTCTTTATTTCCCCTGGTCCTAAGGTTCCCTCTCTTTCCTTCACCTCTCCCTTTCAGCAGTGTTTTAATTTTCATTTCAGCCTCTAGTCTTTGGTGGGGAAGAAGCCAAATAAGTCTGCAGAAGTAAAATTTGAATAAATAAACAATCATAGTCCTTATCTGGCTTGGCACACGGCCGCCGTGTTGACTCAGCGTGCTCAGTACATGGCGTGGCCTTATGGTCCCTGTCACTGGTCGCACCCAGCATTGCGCCACAGGCAGGTGTACCTCCACAAACAGCGAGTGTGGGTGCTTCCCAAGAACCCACAGGACCTGGCAGGCAGGACACAGTGCCGAGCCCCAGGACCTGAAGACGCTGTGCCCTGACTTTCATTAGGCTGGTTCTACTTATGCAGGGGCCCCACAGGTCATGCTGAGGAGCAGGCTGGGACAACGAGGGAGAGGTGACCTCCACTCCCAGAGTGACGTGGCGGCTGGACCTGGCTCAGGCCGTTCCTCGCCTGGCTGACCCTGACCTGCTGTTTCTGTGTCCAGATGAGTCAATACGTGCACCTGGCTTTCCTGTCCTGCACCAGCCTTCTCTCCCCAACCATAAGCACATTTGGGGGAGGAGGGCTAGGACCCCACTTCCTCCTGAGCATGGTGGGCCCCTGGCTTCCCTCAGGAAGAGGCGAAGAAGCTTTGGCTGTGGCTCTGGTCTCAGGGACAGAGTCCAGTGCTCTGAGTGTGGGCAGTGGAGACAGACAGACCTGGAATTGGCCCAGAGCAAGATCTGGGGTAAGATGCTAGCCTCTCTGAGCCTCAGTTTCTCTGTTAGTGAAAGGTGGGAAACAATCATAAAGGTAAATGCCAGTGTGCGCTTGGTGCTCTATAGAGAAATTATTGTAATTCAATCTTTTTGACCCCTCTTGGGCAAGATTCAGGAAGGCTGAGCGATTCGGGAAATTCCCAGGCCACCTTCCCGGCTCACCTCTTAACTACCACAGCCTCGCCACATGGAGCCACTCAGCTTTTCCCAGGGCTTTACCTTCCTTCTCTCTAGGCTACAGGAAGGAGCCCGGCACACAATACGGTCCCATCCCTCCGGGTCTCAGCCACGTGGGCTTCAGCGCCAGATGCTCCCTCCTTTGGAGCTGCGGACATGTGGAACGGAGCATCAACCTCTCATCTGAGCCCGCCGTGCCTCCCTTCTTGGTCATTCTGCATGCCAGGACAGGAAGCCCGGCCGGAAGACTCGCCCTCCCTGTTTCCTGGGCCTCCTTTGCTTTTGTTCCCTGCGCTATGCCCTGCAGGTCTGTTCCTTCCGGTTTTCCCACTGCGCTCTGGGACTAACTCCTCTGCACTTTTGGCCTTGTTTCATTTTCTGGCTTCCCGGAGGCCTGGCCTGGGCTCTGGCTGCTCCTGCTCCCTCCACCAGAGGCTGGTTCCTTCCCCCAAAGGCTCGATTCCTCCCTGTCCTGGCTGCCCGGGCCAGTCACGTTCCTTGTCACTGAGACACAGTACTGACACCCATAACGCAAAGGGGGAGATGTTTATTTTGGCTCACGGTTTCAGTCCGTGGTCTGCTGGCTCCAAGGCAGACCCAGCGTGGTGGAAGAGTTTGGGGGAGAAAAGCTGCTCAAGTGTGATGACCTGGAAGCAGAGAGAGAGAGAGGAAGAGCCAGGAGGGAGACAACCCTTCCAGATCTCACCACCTGTGACCCATCTCTTCCAACTGGACTCTGCCTCCTAACAGCCTATATCAACCCTATGGTCCAGCTGCCTCCCAGGAGTCCTGCCTGTTCCAGATCCAACCCATAATCCTGACTTTTATATTCACTGAAGCCTTGGCCTTCTGGCTCCTGGCTCCTCACCTCTCTTGTCTCCCTGGTGACTGTCATTCCCAGAATGAGTTCAAAATCCACAGGGAAAGACCATCCAACCTTTTGCCCCTTAACTCTTCCATCAGTGACCCTCTTCTGGCCTCCCTTCAGTACATGCATGTGCACTGCAGGCCTCAGATGGCTCCGCCTCTGGTACTGTACTGCCAAGCTTCGCCACCCCAGGCCCAGGCCCAGGCTCCCCCCATTCTCCCTCTTTCTCCTTAAGCTGGACCTGCGCCTTGAACCTTCCTGACCAGAGGGCGCTCACACACACGTCTCTCAGTCCCTCCCTTCTGCTCAAGGCCACACTCTCATCAGGAGGCCTCTGGCCTCTGCATTTTCAGCCTTACTCTGTGAAGCCCAGCTAGAGAAAATGATGATCTGATTTATGTCACTACAAATCCAAGGTCTCTAGCCTCGTGTGGCTGGGGCCTGGTGCACCTTGCCTGTATCCCTCCGCACTCCAAGCCCCGGCTCCAGGAAAGGCCCACTCACAGCCCCTAGGCCTTCATGGCTTCCCAGTGTCCACATCCGCCACGCACGGCACCTGCTCCCGCAGCTCACCAGGGCTCTGTGGAGCGCAGCAGCCAGTCCTTCCCTTACTTGACTTCTCCAGAGATTTGATGTCAGTGATCTTTTACCTTTTTCTTCTTTGATTTTTTTATGCTGCTGGAAATGGAACCCCAAGCTTCCAATGGCGGTGTATGCCTGTAATTCCACCTACTCAGGAGGCCGAGGTAGGAAAATTACAAGTTCAAGTCCAGCCTGGACAATTTGATAGGACCCTGTCTCAAAATAACAAAATTTTAAGTAGGACGGGGCTGCAGCTTAGGGTGACACTTGCCTAGCATGTGCAAGCCTCTGAATTCAATAACCAGAACTTCAAAAAATAAATATTTTCTTCAAAGGCACAGAAAAGTGGTAGTAGGACAGCAAGAAGATTTAAGAAGCAAAGAAATATCACAGTAAATAGAAAATACAAAGTAATGTGACACAGTTACATCAGTCACCACAGCAAACTTAAACAGATTAAATTAGGACTGCTGGGTTGAAATTCCGCCTCTCATTAGTACGTTTGGGTACGTTATTTAACGTGTCTGTGCCTCAGTCTCTTTATGTGTAAAATAGGGATATTGGTTGTACTTACCTCAAGAGTCTGTGACAAATAATACTTTAATATAGCTCTTAAAAAGCACACAAAAATGTTTTACACATAGTAGCTGCTCTATGAGTTTACTGTTGTGTCAAGTTAGATTATACAAAGCTTCTAGTTTTTGCTATTTATGAAAGGCATACCTAAAATATAATGTCAGTAAAAAATTGAAAAGTAGGAGGTGGGGGAGACTTTAAAAAATACTTAAAAAATACATACCAGACAAATATTAATAAAAAGAAAGCAAGTAAATAACCTGGCATCCAAACAAATGAGCTTTGAGTAAAAAGGATCAATAGGGATAAAGCGAATCATTGTTCAATGACAAAAGGAAAAATTTTCCAGGAAGACACAACAATTCTGAGTCTAACAACACAGCCTCCAAATACATAAACCAAAAAGGTACGGAGTCCCAGAGAGAATCTGATAAGTTTGGTGGGAGATTTTCATACCATTTTCTCAACATCTACAATCACAGAAAAAATAAGAGATTTGAACAACAGCTAATGAAGTTGACATTTAGGCCAGGCATGGTGGTGCATGCTTGTAATCCCAGCACTTGGGAGGTTGAGGCAGGAGGGTCACCTTGAGTTGAGGCCACCCTGGGCTACATAGTGGGTTCAGTTCAGCTTGAGCTACATAGCGAGACCCTGTCTCAAAAACAAAAAAAACCAAACAAGTGATACATAGAAAACTCTATACCCCAGGAAATAGAAAATATTTACCACAATTGAGCACATACTAGCTTCAAAGAAATCCAAGTATTGCTTGTAATAGCAAATGCACAAAGAAAAATTCTTAAATGTTGTCCATCGGTAGCCAAATTACTTCACAACGGAGCGTAACACATAACTGGGAAGAGCAGACAAACAGTGGTTTGTGGATGGATACGTCCCCAAAACATAACGTAAAGTGAAAAAAAAACCAAGTCGAAGGATACAATTTTTTATTACTTATATGCATTTTTATAATGTGTAATGCAACCTATCATAATATATCATTTTAGCTACATAAATATATACAAAAGAAAAAAGCCCTGGAGACTCACCGATCTCAGGCAGGTCATGGAAGGGAGGAGCGGAAGTGGGGAGAGAGAGGAGGAGTTAGAACCAGGGAAAGAGCGACAGAGACTTGAATTCTACCAGTCACATTTTGTTTCTTTAAAAAATGATTCCAGGATACAAATGTCAAACACTAACACTTGATAAATCCTGGTAGCAGGTACATGGATGTTAGTTGCACTTTCATATGTACTTCAATGTATACTCAAAATATTTCATTATAAAAATGCTAAAATAAAAGCCAAGAGGTCTGGTAGGAAATACAGCTCAGTTCTATGTTTGTGAGGTATTGGGTTCCATTCTTAATATTACCAAAAAATCAAAGGTAAGAGTTCCCTCAACCGCTGATGCTTTTGTATACTAACTTGTAGAACTATGTGCATTTTGATCTTTAAAAATTTTTAAATAATTTACTTCTAAATTTTCACCCAGTGCTTACATCTGCAATGCAGAGAAGCAAGAGGGGGAAATCAGTACAGACTAAGAGATGAAACAGGTAAATCTTGCCAAACACATGGAATCTAATCCCTTGGTGCACTGAGGAAACCTCATTGAGATTCTTCCACGGGGAGACGGGCTGGACCTTCCAACACAAATGCTGGTGTCCTGTATTTGTGTCCTGGAGTCCCCTTCTTCCTGCATGCTAGTGGGACCTGGTTCCTCAGTGTCACAGGTGCTCCTGGAGGGGCCAGTGGATGAAATTGCATGATGGGGTTTGGTGAGCCAGCCAGATCTCACCCACTGGTCACCGGGTGCCTGGGTCCCAGCAAACCCTCTGCTGTGTCACTCCCTTATTTTGGTGGAGCACACCCTGCACTTTCCCTGACCAAGGATGGTCAGAGGCAGGTTTTTAAGGTCTTGCATTTTTCAAAGTATCTTTATTCTTACTCTTACCGGGGATCGTGGCATAACATTTTAGGTTAAAAATAAATGTCCTCTCACATTTTGGAAAGCGCTACTCACACTGACCTAAGGCTCTAGCGTTGCTTTGAGAACCAGAGGCTGTTTTCTGCGTGATGATTTTTGCCACTACTGCTGTCCATATTCTCTCTAGAAGGTCTTTGGCCTCTCTTTCCTCCTGGGGCTTCTCACAAGTCGTGACGCTGTGCTTTGAGGGGGGGTCTATTTTCATGTTCTGGGCTGGGTCCTGAAGTGCTGTCTGGGCCCTTTCCATCTAGAAGCACATTTTCTTTAGTCCTGAGGAAACAATGAGTCATCTTCCACCCATCATTATTTGAACGTCAGACTTACTAGTCTTTCTTTCTCTGACTTTTAATTTTCACTCCTATTTTCAAACTTTATTTGTTAGGGCTTCTTATTGAATTTCTTGTTGTGAAAGGCTCTCTCTCTGCTCCCATACCTTTTATTTTATATTTTACATTTATTTATTTATTTAGGTTTGTGGGGGATCAAACTCATAATCTTGTGCTTACCAAGCAAATGCTTGAGTCACTGAGCTAAATCCCCTGCCCTACCATACCTTTTAATTTCAAAACATTTTTTCTTCTCTGGTCATCCTTTTTGTCATTTTAAGAGAGCATCCTTTTCTTGATGCATAGTTATAATACCTATTCCTACATTGCTCTTATATTTGTTTTGTTTTTGCTCCCCCCCCCATTTGAGGATATAGCTCAGTGGCTTGGTGCCTGCCTGACAAATTGACATCCTGAGTTCAATCCTGATATCAAAAAAAAATTTTTTTTCTTCTCCCTGCAAAGATTCCTCTATAAACCATCTCATGTTTGCTGTTTTATTTGGCATCAGAAATATCCCCCGAGGGCCCATGTGCCTAGGCTTGCTCCCCAGCCCATGATGCTATCGGAGGTGGTAGAACCTCTAAGAGGTGGGGCCTTGATGAGGAAAATTGAGTCATTGATGGTGTGAACTGGGAGGGGATTTGCAGACCCCAGCCCCTTTCTCTTTTGCTTTTTGTAGATAGGTTTCCTCTGCCATGAGCTGCTGACGTGTTCCACTGTTCCACCACTGGCCCAAAGCAACAGGGCCAAGTGACTATGGCCTGGAACTCCTGTACCCGTGAACCAAAATACATCTTTCTTCTTTTAAAGTGGCTTCTCTTGGGTATTTTGTCACAGTAACAAAAAAGATGACTAGTCCATGTGTACAGCAAATGACTGAAAACAACTCAGGGGCCCACTGAAAAAGAAGGGCTAGATAAACTATTCTGCTTTCGCACAATGGAATATCATGTGGCAGTAAATTGCTCTCAACAGATATCCAGTGATCACCAAAATACTGCTTTAAATGAAAAGAAAAAGAAGGTGTAGTTGAACTTGGTGGCAAGGGCCTGTGAGCCCAGCGCTCTGGGAGGTTAGATAGGAGGATCACAAGTTTGAGCCTTATCTGGGCAATTTAGTGACTTAATGAGAATTTGTCTCAAAATTTAAAAAAAATCTGGAGATGTTGCTCAGTGTAAAGCCCTCAGTCCAATCCCTAGTACAGAGAAAAAAAAAGAAAATGTAGAAATCATATATGCTATTTGATCTTTTGGGAATGCAAGGAAGAGAAATGTATCCATGTATTTACTTATTTTGGGATAAAGAATTCCTGGAAGGCTAAGTTAAACCAGAAATGAATAGAAATAGTCACTGCCAGGGGAAAGAGAATGAGAGGATAGGAATATAAGGGAGGCTTCTGTGATAATACTTTTTCATATTCTAATTTATTAGATTGCCAAGGCGTGTTAGGGTGTGAAGGAGTTGCAATACTGTTACCGACAAATGACAGAGAAGTAGCAAATCTTGTCAATCAAGAGATCTGACGGTGACTGTCTTACCAAGGGTAAAATGTGGGAGCCCTAAGGGCAGGAACAGCAGCCACCTGTGCCTCCTAAGAGATGTAATGCTCACCTTTCACTTAGCCCTGCCAGAAATACTTTCAACACAATCTGAACACAATGGAGTCCTTAGACCTGGACTCCAGTTTATGGGTATATTAATCAGTTTTCCATTGCTGAGACAAAATGCCTGATATGTAACTGAAAGGGAAAGATTTATTTTGGCTTTAGGGGACAAATATGGTAGAGGAATATGGCTGAGGAAAGCCACTGACCTTGTGGCATCCAGAAGCAGAGAGAATATGAACAGACTTTTACAAAGAGAAAGAGAGGAAGAGGCTGGAGACAAGAGCATAGCATTCCAGGTTATGCTGGACCTATTTCCTCCAGCCTCACCTCCCAACAGCACCTTCAGCTATGAACTCATTTGTGGGTTAATCTGCTGATGAGGTTAACACCTGATGCTCTGATCACCTTCCATAAGCTCATCTCTGAGGACAGGAGATGTGTTTGGGGAACATTATCCCTCTAAACCATAACAATGAGAAACACAGAGGATGGAGAGCTAAGGCAAATGACATAGAAAGAAAGAATCAGACAAATTGATAGTATGCAACATTCCACAAGAAAACTGGCCTGGTCTTTTTCCAAAAGTTAATGTCATTAATAAAGAATGCAGGAATGCTTTGTAGTGGTGTTTAACAACCAACCGTGATGCACAAACTTTAATTAGATCGTAATTTCAAAAAGAGCACGAGTTAGGGATGCAGTTCACTGGTAGAACACTTGCCTTGTGTATGTGAGGCTCTGGATTTGAGCAGCAGCAGTACAATAAACAGACAATAAAACAAGGGAAAAACTAACAGAGTGTCTTCTTTCACAGCACGTACACTAGAATTGGAATGATACAGAGAAGATTAGTAAGGCTCTGTTGCAAGAATGGCATGCAATTTGTGAAATAGCCATCTTTTTCCATAAAGAAGAATGAAATTATGTCATTTGCAGGAAAACAGATGGAACTCTAGGACATCATGTTAAGCAAAATAAGGCAGAGGCAGAAAGACAAGTATAGTCTGGGGTTTTTTTTCTTATATATGGAAAGAAAACAAACAAAAAGACCTAAAAGTAGAAGACAGAGTAATAGAAAAGAAGAAGGAGGAGAAGGAGGGAGCAAGGGAAGATACAAGGGTAGATATGATCCAAGCATGATATATGCATGTATGTAGATGTCACAGGGAAACACATTACTTTTGGGGGGGAACAGTACCGAGAATCAAACTCAGGACCTCGTTCTTGCCAGGCAGGCACTGTGCTGCTGAGCTACATCCCCGGCCTTGAAACATAGTTCGCATATATTAGTAATTATAATTTTAGAACAAGAGAAAGTTTAAAATATCAAATGGAGAAAGTTGAACATAGCCTATGTCTTTGACGTTATGGAATTGCTAATTTTCTTAGTCAAGATAATGGCATTGTGGTTTTATAAAAGAATAGCCTTACGTTTTAGGATGCAAGCACTGAAGTTCTGTACATGCTACCTACAACTTCCAAATGGTTGGGCATACATATAAAATATTTATATAGGGAGAGAGTGTAAACATGGCCCAATATTGGTAATCACAGACCTGGATGGCGAGTTTAACAGTGATCATGGTACTGTTCTTTCAGCTTTTCTGCATTTTAAAAATTTTTCATACTAATGTAGAAGAAAAAACAAGATGATATGTAATCTGTAGTCGCCGGGTCATTTTGAGTATGACTGTCCAAATTGCAGGCAACACTCAAAAAGTTTGTTTCTTTAGTTGTTTTCTTAGAATAGTCAAGTTTCTCAGGAGGAAGTTTCTTCCAGTCGCTGTCTCTGAGATCCAATCAGTCAGCTTTCTGACACTGAATCACACAATACCTGACAAACAATTTAAAGGACGAAAGGTGTCAGAAGTTTCAGTCAGTGACTGGGTTGCATCATTGCTTTCATTTTATTTTACTGGTGTCAGGAATTGAACCCAGGACCTTATGCTTGCCAGGTGGGTGATGTACCACTGCACTATCTCCCCAGCGCTTTTATACCATTTCTGAGGGCGAAATATCACGGTGGAAGGAAGGGTATTTTGGAGAAAAGTTGCTCCTCTATACCAGTGAGGAAGCAGAGAAAGGCAAACATCAGAGAAAGGGGCCCGGGACCAGATAGGGTCCCACCCAGCAGCATGCTTGACTAATCTGCTAGGTACCTCTCAAGCCAAGCAAGCTGACAAACAACATTAACCATCACAGAGGGCAAAGTCTAACTGGTAAGCATTTTGGATGAGGGAAAAGATTGTGGAGAGAAAACTCAAAGTTTAGTGTATAAAATTTTTTTTGAATACAAGAACTCTGATCTCCAGCAATACATTGTTTTCCATGGACCAGAGTATCACTCTGTCACCCTTCCCAGAGACTATGCCTTGCCTCTGGTGTTCTGTTGCTTGGGAGGAGGGACAGTGGCCCCACTGAGCAAAAAGGACAGCAGTTTCTTAAACACGCTCAACGAATCTCCCTTTTGTAGCTCCAATGTCATCTATGCTTCCAGTAGAATGTATCACTGCTGTTGCCGAGTTTTTGGGGTGTTTGGGTGTGCAAGTCAGGGGGTACTTGGCTTTCTCCATTGCTACTTCCAAACATCTTTTCAGCTGTGCCCAGTTCCTACCATTTAATCATCCAGAAATTTTCAGCTTCCAAAATGTTATTACTCTTGTCTCCTTTTCTACTTTGCTTGTGGGCTTATTCATTTTTTAAGAGTGCACTTTAATGTTATTTTATTAGGATTTCAGGAAACAGTTGTGGCTAATGCATACAATCAATCCACTGTCCTTTACTAAAGTCGATCTGATGCCTTTTTGTTTCTTTTCCCCGTATACTAGTTTGAAAGTTATCCATTCTCTGTACTCTTTTAATGGATTATTCTTAAAATTTTAATATTTTCACTTTATCTCACAAGTCTAAAGGTAATCAATGCTCCTTTCTTCCTGATAGATAATGCAAAGACCATAGAATGTTTTAACTTTGGTCTCTTCCTCTCCATTTTTCCTGTTACTTATTTTTCTTTTTCTTGCACTACTGAGAACTGAACCCAGGGCCTTCATACTGAGCTATATCTCTAGCTCTTTTTTCATTTTAATTTTGAGATAAGGTCTTGCTAAGTCACTACATTGTCCAAACTTGCCACCATCCTGCCTCAGCCTCCCAGAGTACTGGGATTACAGATATACACCACTGCATCTATCTTTTCATGTTATTCTGGTCTAATATGTTAGCTACCAATGGTTTCAAACACCTCTTTCAAAGAAGTCAACCCCAGGCTGGAGATACAGCTCAGTGGCACCTGGCAGGCTCAAGGTCCTGAGTTTGATTCTCAGTACAAAAAAAAAAAAAAAAAAAGGTTGGGATTTCAGGAATGTACCACCATGCCCAGGTGCAAAACAGTCAGTGGTCAGTCTCTACCTACATCTAGCCCTATATAGAACTATAATCTTTATATGAGCAGCTCTCTATGTACATAGCTCTCTCTCTAGTTCTGTGAGGTGTGATCAACATGAAAGGTGAATATTTAAACTAAAAATGTTTTACAGTAAAAAACACATTGTTAATAATCATCTATCAAATATTCCCTCTTTGCTTTAAATACCTTTATCTCATTATTTTGTCTGGTTTGTTTTGGTACCAGGAACTGAACTCAAAACCTTGCGCTTGCCAGGCAGGCACTTTGCCACTGAGCTGTATCTCTGGCTTTCTCACTGTTTTGGTCGCTTTTTGAAATGGTTCTGGAAGTCCTCTTCATGAGTGCCTTTCTGAGGTATGATCAAAAATATAGTGAATGTTGCTGACAAGTGCCATCCAATCGAAAGTCAGGCTCATGAAAACATTATGTGTCCTTCTCTACCTTATTCACTGGAAGTGGCACTGTGCAACTTGAGACTCTTCTCCAAAGTTGTAACAACTATGAAAGATAAACATTTTTAATTAACTCAGGACATCAATCAGCCACAACAGTCACTCCAGAGGACTTCTGGAGCAGAAGTTTCAATGAGCTTAAAGTGAGAGGGAGTGTTTTAGGGGATCTTTATTATAATAAATGTCTAAAATTTAAGCATTTAAAATTTAAGCATTCACAATACATTTCAACCACATATATATGTATTATACTATATAACATTTCTTTTTTTTAAGTAAATAACATTTCTATTATATATAGCTCTTATAAGTGTGGTATAGGCACTGGGAATATAAAAGCAAATGAAACAGACTGTCTTGGTTACTTTTCTCTTGTTGCTGGGACAAACATTTGGCACCCAAAATGAAGGCAGGCAAAGTTTATTTGTTTCACTGTTTGTAGAAGTTTCAGTCCATAATCAGCTGGCTCCCAGGCAGGGTGGCATGGCACAGGGGCAACACTTCAAGTCAGCAACCAGAGCAAAAATGGGGGAAAACTCGCCTCTTCTCCTCTCTTATAGTGTATACAGACCAACCCCCACCCCAGGGCAGAGGCAGCACTCAGAAAATCTCCTTGCCCTCCTTTGCCCAGGTTGAGGATATTTACAAAGTGAGAACCCTGGCTCCCTGCTGAGTCTCTGGGTAAAACCTCTAAACAAGAATTCTTGAGTTGACACAGTGTATCAACCATAACACAGATTAAACTGCACATGCATGTATTTTGTTTAGTAGAATCATAAGAAGTTACTGATATTTGATCAATGTCTATTTGCAAAAACTAATTTCATAAGTGCATGTAACACGTACCTCCACAAGCTCAAGCATGTTAAACACTAAAACTATAAGATGCCGTGAAATAAGGAAGCATGAGTATGTTTTGCATTTACTCATTGTATTAATGTAGGTTCAGCCAGGAAAACAGAAGCCAATGCTTATCAAAAAAGCTTTGATATAGAAAATTTGTTATAAAACTACAGGAAAAGATGGAGAAAATGACCACCGTGGCTTACAGTACTCATGGATTGATTCCCCAAAGCTTGCCTCTAAGTGGCTACCAGTGGGAAACTCCCCTAATAAGCCCAGTCTGCAGTACCAACACACGTGAAGCAGACAGGACAAGAAACATGATACGGAGACTGCTTTAGCCCCATGTTTACACAAGCTTCCCTCAGCAAATGCAGTAAAAAATAATGGCCTCTCTCATCTCACAAGGGCCAACTCTAAACTGGACCCACAGAGAGAAGGAAATTCTGAGGAAAGTACTTCCGAGTTCATCCTCTACAGCCGAGGAAAGATGTCTGGTGAGAACGTAAAATGGTGCCGCCTCTGTGGTGAGCAGTAGTGTCGTTCTTTCAAAAACTTAAAAAAAGAAAAGAAAAGAAAAATTAAACATAGAATTACCATAAACCCCAGAAATTCTGCTTCTTGGTGTACATAAAATGAAAAGAAACCAGGAAATGTAATAGATATTTATATACCTGTGTTCATAGCAGCATTACATAATCCATATATAGATAGATATTATCTATCTATATAATATATATATATATATATATATATATATATTTTTGTTTTGTTTTATTTTGTTTTGTTTGTAGTGAGAATCCAACCCAGGACCTCGTGCTTGCCAGGCAGGTTCTGTGCCCCTGAGATCTATCACCGGCCCCATAGCAGCATTACTTAAAATAGCTGAGGGTGACCTATTTGGGACCCTCCTGACTCTCAGGAGCTATTCCTATTCCTCATTCCCCATTCCTATTCTGTAACAAATTTTCCTACTCTTAACCTCCATTGTTTCTTGGAATTCATTCTTCAACTTCGGGGGACATGGACTTGGTGTATTTGATATCTAGCACTTCCCTTAGCTTGGGGGCTCCACCGAGATATTTGGAAGGAGGTAAGAGTTTGCTTTTGTTTTATGGAACCTCTAAAATATTTGATTAAATTCTGGATTATGACTTGGTTAGATAATCGACATTGTCATCCTTGAATTTTATGCCTTGTTTTTGCCAATTGCTTAGGCCTTGCCTCTTTTATGTATTGTCTTTTGTTAAAATTATGATAAATTTAAGTTAAGAACATGAGAAGAAAAAAAAAAGAACATGAGAAGACTATGATGTTTCTTTGGGGCATTTATTCTTATTCTGTGCATGCTGTATTTTGGACTTAGTTGCTGAACTTACTAGTGTCCCTGGTTTGACTTGTTTGACTTATTTGACTGCTGTGGTTTGTTATCTTCAAAATGTAATATTAGAGCAACCCCTAATGGACTTTGATTGAAGATTAAGACAAGGACAAACTATAGATTATCAACCATGTTTAGCAATGTCACTCGTATATTCTTGCTACCATTGGATCAGTGTTACTTAAGCAACTAGACTTAAACTCTTATTTGTCAATCATAATTTCGACCCACTTTGTACCTACCTCATGATTTTGCTCTATAAAATTTCCTTTGAGAAGTAGACTCATTGGCAACCCATTTGGGGCCCCTCTTGTGTCTCAGGAGCTATTCCTATCACCCATCCCTATTCCTATTATCCAATAAATTCTCCTACTCTTAAGCTCAAAAGAAAATAAAGGTAATTGAAAGGTGGAAACAATCTAAAGGTCCATCAACAGATGAAATGGTGAAGGAAATGTGGTGTATACCTGTGTTAGTCAGCTCTTTATCACTGTGACTAAATACACAAGGAACACAGCTTAGAAGAGGAAGAAAGGTTTATTTAGGCTCACAATTTTTTGTGTGTTTTTGTTTCTTTTGGATTTATACCCAGGAGCGGAATCGTTGGGTCATAGGCTAACTCTACATTTAATCATTAGAGGACTCTTTTTTCAAACATGTTACATTTCCACCAGCAAGGTAGAGTTCTTGATTTTCAATTGGGCACTGAGTTAATGGCTATTCAAAATCAAGTTCACATTTCCCTGACTCCCTTACAGCTACTGTGACTAGCTGACTAACTGGATGAGTGAAGCTAAAATTTTTCACTTGAAGTACACTGCCCACCCAGTGGCTGGACGTGTGCACAGGAGCAGCACACAGGCGGTGGAACTTCACTCAGAAGGAATTTGGAGCCTGGAAGCTTTGCAGGACAGTGCTGCCGCACTCGCTTTAAGTGGGACTTTTAAGTGAGCGAGAAACAAATTTCTAACATGTAATTTCTAATCCACTGTTATTTTGGAACTCTCTCAGAGCCAAATTTATATCTTAATTACTATTCTTGCCTTCTGTAAGTCTTCTCTCTTCTGACTGTACTTCCAGTTTTCTGACTGCCTCCTTTTAGGCTCTCTTAATACTGGTAAAGATAAGTTCAGCTACACAGTGTGTCTGAGTCACTTGCCTGTCACCAAGACACAGTGTCTCCCACCTGCATTTTAAAGGAGGAGAGCGCTGACTCAGATTTTACACCCTGTCATCTTGCAACAGCGCCATCTTGCAGTGCTTTGCTTCTGCTCTTTGGGAAGAAAAGTTTCCCAAACTTTTCTTCCCATGGAGAGCTCATGGATACTCTTTTGTTATTTTGTTTTCTTGAGACAGGGTCTTGCTATGTTGCCCAGACTGGTCTTGAACCCCTGGGCTTCCTACTCAGCCTCGCAAGAGCTGAGACTTCAGGTGCACACTACTATACCTGGCTCAAATCTAGTCTCTATTGCTCTCCACCAGGAATGACCCACTTATTCTTGCTCACAGCCCAGAACTAATTGCATGGCTCCAACATGATTGTAAAAGAGGCTAGGAAATACAGGAAAATACTTGGATTTTTGGAGGCCAGTAATTTTTTTCTGTTAAGGTTTTCCTTTAGAGGTCATTTCTCTTCAGGCTTCCCGTAAATGCTAGTGTTTTCTGACCTTAGTTCTTTCTGTTTTTGTATGTACTGCCCCTGGGTGATTGCTATTCTTATGTCTTCCGCTCCCACTGTTGCTAGGTGACTCCCAAACTCATTATCCAGCCTAGATTTTTCTCCTCAGTACTTGACATCTGTTTCCAAGTGCCATAACATCTCCAGCACGAGACCACACCAGCCTATGGGTAAAACAATAACCAACTTTAAACTTTTAGACTCTTTCTCCTAACTTTTTCCATTCTCTGAAAATACATTCTTCTCAAATACTGAGTATGCCTTTTCTTTCAGTGATTAAAGTTTTGTGATTTGGAGGTAGCCTCTACTGCTTCCTTCTTTTCAAATGCATTTTCTCTCAGGAGGCCACTTAGCAAAAGTGGTCCTGTGCTTGCAAAAGTCCATCTTGGTTCCAGCTAGGACTCTTGTTCAACCAAACTCTCATTTCCTGTCCTAAACTGTTCATTTTGCCTTCAGCGCTCACTGTCGATAAGAGAAAAAAATCATCTACTTAATTTGCCTACAAAGTTGGGAATGATCAGAATCCTTCCTTGACTTTATCTCCTTCATCCAACCATTCACCAAATGCTATAATTCTACTACTTTCATATCCTTCAAGTAAACATTTTCCTCTCCACCCTTACTAGCATGGCTTACTTCATTGCCTGTCACTGAGGAATTACTGAGATGCCTGGCACAGTCTCTCTGCCGCCTGTCTAACCAACCTCCCAGGGGGTGTTTGTGCCATGTGCTTTTGAGTGACTGTTCACACAAGGTCCTTGATGACCTGGACATGGTCTGCTTCCCTTCTAGCCTCATCTCCTGCTGCCCAGAGCTGCCAGTGCCGAATATGTGGGTCCACTTCTGGCTGTAACTCCCCTGTGTGATGATGGCAAGTCACTTAACCTACCCTACCCTTGGTTACTTAAGCAATTGAATGAATGAATTTGAATTCTCGACTTTCTGCATAGTAAGCTTTGTGCCCAAGTGGGGAATATAAAGATGAATTTGACAAATTCTCTGCTCTCAAAAACTTTTAAATATGTCAACAAATTATTTTACTATGAGGTTAAGTGCTGCAATACAGTAATATACTAAGTGTTACGTGATAATGTAGAACCAGTCTGTCACCAAAGCCGGGAAGGCTCCAGACAGAAGAGGTATTCAGAGTGATCTTGCAATCTGGGCAAGGTGGTACATACCTATAATCCCAGCACTCTGAGATTACAGGTTGTGGCAAAAGGAGCACAAGTCTGAGCCCACACTGTACAATGTAGCAATTTATTGAGACTCTGGCTCAAAAAAATTGGGGGAGGCTGGGGATGTAGCTCAGTGTGAAGCCCCCCACCTCAGTACTGCAAACACAAACAAATAAACAATGATCTTAGAGCTCGGCTGCAAGGACTACTATTGTCTCCCTATATTCATTCCTTTCTTCTTCCTTAATGAGGTCCTTTTCAGCTGAGCACACGCCATGCAGAATAAAGACTACATTTCCCAGACACTTTGCAGCTAAGGGCAGCCACGTGACCGAGTTGTAGCCAATGGAATGTAAGTAGAAGTAGTAAGTGCCATATCTGGAATATGGGGGCTGGGGATTTAGCTCAGCGGCATAAGTGTCTGCCTGGCAAGTGCTAGGTTGTGAGTTCAATCCCTGGTGAAAAAAAAAATTCATATCTGGGATATATATTCAGTGGGAGGCAATATGTCCTTCTATTTCTCCTTGCTGGCTGAAAGGTGAACATGATAGATGAAGTGGGAGCAGTTTGAACTTGGACATGAACCTTTGCTGAGAAAGATAGTGCAACAAGACACAAACAGACCTCTCTGGCCCACATTAGACAGAGAGTTTCCATTTTATTTAAGCTATCCCACTGCCTTTTTGTCACTTACAGCTGAACCTAACCCTAATACAAACTAAGTCTGGAAGAAATGAATGCACACCCATCAGGAGGTAGGCTATTCCAACCAGGCAGAACAGCATGTGCTGAAGCACAGGTGGTGTACCTGAGGAATGCCAAGGTTTTGTCCAGTGGGAGGAGACTGGAAGTGATCTGGGATGAGCCACAGCAGAGGATGGACCAATGGCAGGGCTGGGAGAAACTCCTTTGGAGATTATGAGTGAGTGCAAGCAAGCAAGAGAGACAATTTGGGCTGTGGTGGTAGTGGAAGTGGAGGGGAGGGGATCCATTCAAGGTATCTCTGGGAGTAAGAAGGAGGAGCTTAGAAATTTGCATGTGTAAGTATAGGGAGGGAGCCTGTCATTAGAGAAAGAGCTGGGCCTTTGGACCTCCCTCCTCAGAGCCTAGTCTTTCTCTGTGAGAAGAGTTCTGCTTCAATCCCTTGGGCTCACAGTCCCCAGGCCCATGCATTGCTTACATCTTTACCCTGCTTGGCTTGCTCTGCTTGATCCAAAATTATTTCCTAAGTCAGGAGATGGGACAGCCTTTAACCCCAGAACTGCTGGCTCTGCCTAGTGGCTGTGCTGGAGCTGTCAAGGAGTCCTTGGGCTCTGACTGGCAGCTGAACGCTGTCCCTCTGGCTGGCTGGGACAGAGTGCTCTGGGGAGTTGAGTAAGAGCAGGGCCCTCTAGCAGACAAACAGCCTTGTGTCTATTGGTGGGCTGGGTAGCAAGTCAGTAGGAGGTTGGGGGTCATGGGTTTGTGGGGAACTGGGTAAGGTTAGCCCCATTCCTAGTAAAGAGTCCAGGAAACATTTCTCTACTGGAGCAGCCCCTTGATACCAGGGAACTGATTAATCCTCAGGATGCCAAGAAAAGGGCAGGAGATAAGTTCTGGGAGGCCACTGAGGTCGTCCTTCTTTGAACCTCCACGTGGTATTTGCTTAAAGTAACTGTTGCCAGAGGCTAGGTATCCTGGAGTATAAAGCAGAATATCTGCTCTTTGCACCCAGAACTGAGCAGGTAAGCACCAGGGCTGAGGGTGGGGATAGGAGTCCTAAAGGAGGGGACTGCAGGGGACCCCTGGGAAGCTGGGGGCGGGATCTAAGGCATCCTCTTCAGGACTTTGGCAGAATTGCTCTCTGCCATATGCCTCAGTTTTCCTGGCCATGAAATGGGAGGCAGGAACACAGGTAAGGTAGCAAGGGAGCTGATCCTGGTGTCTGGGTTCTAGGTTCTGGGGAGCAGAGTGGTGGGGGAACCATTGGAAGACAGATGGAGCTCCATTCTCCCCGCTTTGTGACAGAGATGAGAAAGGAGAGGCCCCCTGCCCCATGTTTGAGGAAGACACTTCTTCCTTCCCAACCTAGGTTGATCCACCGAGGTCAGTTTCTGAGTGACAATAATCTTCTGCTCCCTACACCTCAGGGAGGGGTTAACAGGATTTGGGGACAAGTGGCCCTAGAAATTTTTTTTTCTTTTTTCCATTTGTTTCTTCATTTTTTTGGGAGGAGAGGGGTACTGGGAATCGAACTCAGGACCTTGAGCTCACCAACAGGTGTTGTGCCACTGAGCTATATTCCTGCCGCTGCTTCTTCATTCTGACTTGGCCTCCACTCAACTTCCTTCCCAGAGTCCATACTGCAAACATGGCTGCAGTCCTCACCTGGGGTCTGGCCCTGCTCTCAGGTGAGTCCACAACCTGACTTTAACACTGGCATGTGGGTGGCAATTGCCCTGAGGGTCTCTAACCAGCCCACCCTCTCAACAGCATGCTCAGCCGTCCAGGCACAGAAAGGCTTCTGGGACTACTTCAGCCAGAGCAGCAGGGACAAGAGTGTGATGGGGCAGATCCAGCCGCAGAAGCAGGCCCAGGACCACACGTGAGTAGCCAGGGCAAGGATGGGTGAGGGAGAGGAGACAGCTGGGCCCTGATGCCCTGTTTCTGATCCCTCCACCTGCCCTTCCTATGGCTGCTGTCTTCTTGCCTGTTGGAGCTGCTCCAAATACACCCCAGCTCTGTACCTGCACCTGTAATGTTTGTGCTTCTTCGTGTGGAGTCGCTGTTGTCTGTGGGGTGAGGACTAGAGAGCCTCGGTCTGGGAGCCACCACCCAACCCCGCATCCTTGGTTTCCCTAGATGATCAGTGCCTGAAGTCCCTAGGAAAAAAGAGATGATGGGGTTAGCGGTTTGATGGTCTGTCCTCTTCCCCAGGAGGCTGAAAGACAGCCTGGAGCAGGACCTCAGCAATATGAACAAATTCCTGGAGAAGCTGGGCCCCCTGAGTGGGCAGGAGAGACAGCCTCCTCCGCTGGCCCAGGAGGACGTGCGGCAGCAGCTGCAGGAGGAGCTAGAGCAGGTGAGGGCTCGCCTGCAGCCCTACATGGCGGAGGTACACAGGCTGGTGGGCTGGAACCTGGAGGGGCTGCGGCAGCAGCTGAGGCCCTACACGATCGAGCTAATGGAGCAGGTGGCCTTGCGCGTACAGGAACTGCAGGAGCAGTTGCGTGTGGTTGGGGAAGGAACAAAGGCCCAGGTGCTGGGTGGCATGGATGAGGCACTGGGCCTGCTGCAAGACATGCCCAGTCGCGTGCTGCACCACACTGGCCGTGTCAAAGACTTTTTTCACCCGTATGCTGAGCGCCTGGTGAGCGGCATCGGACGTCATGTGCAGGAGCTGCACCGCCGTGTGGCCCCGCATGCCGCTGCCAGCCCGGCCCGGCTCAGCCGCTGCGTGCAGGCACTCTCGCACAAGCTCACACTCAAGGCCAAGGCTTTGCACGCGGGCATCCAGCAGAATCTGGACCAGCTAGGCAAAGGGCTCAGTGCCTTTGTCCGCACCAGCGCAGATGGGGCTGAGGAGGGGGCCAGCCTAGACCCTCAGCTGCTTTCTGAGGAGGTACGCCAGCGACTCCAGGCTTTCCGCCAGGATACCTTTGTGCAAATCGCCGCCTTCACACGCGCCATCGACCATGAGACAGAGGAGATCCAGCAGCAGCTGGCGCCACCCCCGCCAGGCAGTAATGCCTTTGCCCCTGAGCTCCCTCTAGCGGATGGTGGCAAAGCCCTGAGCAAGCTACAGGCCCGTCTGGACGACCTGTGGGAAGACATCAACTACAGCCTTCAGGACCAGAGCCATAGCGATCTGCCAGAACACTGAGGGCTGACTTGTCCCGGTTCACTCCCTAGCTTCTGGTTTGAGGCGCCCAAGACCTGAGCCTCTGTGTGGCCAGCTGGGCTAGGGTGGAGGGTTCTGCATAGGATAGGTGAGGACCCCAGGAGGCTGCTCTCCTTGCATAACCATCTTCAACTCCCCCACCCAGATGCATTCCACTCACTAGGCTTTGCAAACCCAGCTTCCCGTGCGGATTTGGCCATTCTCAGGAATTTTACTATTCAGGGGTGGAGGAAGTAGGGAGGAAGAAAGACCATATGTCTGCAAAGCTTGTGTGAGATGGTACTGGAAGCCTGTGCCACTTCATCCCAAAGTGTGGTTCCTGTCACTTCTGGATGCCTGATGGTCACTGCTACAGCTGGTCCATAGAGAGAAGCTCTTGTTTCCCTGGGGCCACCATGACAGCTTCTGTTGGCCCAACAGAAGAGATCACGGAGGAAAACACATGGAGAGAACATGTGATGATAGGTGTCTGTCCCTGCTGGCTGTGATGCTGGTGGGTGTGAAGGGTGGGGATGGCGATGGGCTGGGGCAAGATCCATATTTCCTTATGTAGCTCTGCACCTAAGTAAGGGACCAAGCCCTCCACGCTGTGGAGGCTTCTTAAATTGTCCGGGGAGCATAATGTGCCTTCCCTATTCCCCAACCCCTCCGTCCTGATTCCCAGGCTGAAGTCTAGACTTCTGTCCAAATGAAATAGATGTTTATGATGGAAGCTTCTTTGCCTGGTGTGACTCTTATTTGTCGGAGAACAAGGCACTGTCCCTAAAGCACACTCACCACCCACTGCAATCCCTTGCTGCTCTTTCTCGTTCGACTACTCGGTCAGAAAGAACTGACTCTGGCTGGACTCTGCTTCAGGGCTCCTGGCTAGACAACAGCTGTCTGTCACACCAGGTGGGTGTGTGTGGGAGGCTGGGGTGGGTGAACCGAGGGGACCTGGGCTAGGGACCCTTTATCTGCATCCATATTATGTAACAGCTTGGATACAAGATGGTTTGCACAGGACACACGCTTTCCTGGAGGAGCTGTGGCCTGGTGGACCTGAGATTCCCGAGGGGCCTGTTTCATTTGTTCCTGCTGTTTCAGACTCTTGATTAGCCTTTTCTTCGGACCCAAAATCACTTACCTCCTCCCTGCACACACTGAGGGGCATCAAAAATCACCTAGAAACAGAAATTGGTGATGGGTAGGAGGAAAAGGAAAAAGTAAGCACATGCCTTTCCCTCTGGACTGCCCTGTCCCCCAGCTCAGAGGGCTCAGTCCTGGCTACACAGGCTTCTCTGAGCCTCCCCTAGCACAGACTCCAGGTGAATCTGGATTTCTCATGCCTGAAGACGGGTCATTCCTGACACTCTGAATTTAACCCCTTGTGACAGAACTGAATCGTGGCTGGGAGGTGGAGGACGAATGAGAAAGAAAGTTTATTGAAGCAGAGTTTCTGTTGTTAGAAACAGGGTGGTTGAATCAGCCGAGGTCGAATGTGATGGGAATGAAGGGAGGGGGTAAAAAATAAGGCCTGTGTATTTGAGGGCAGAATTTGGGGAGTTCATTATGAGGACAGCAACAGGGAACTGAGAGGGAGAGACGGATTGTGGGACTGCGGTGGGGGAGAGAGGCGCTGAGCCACCCGGACAGGGACATCTAGCCCAAGCAGCGCCTGGCACTGCAGTGGGCCAAAGCAAGCCGGGTTCGGAGGTACCTCCTCGGGATTCCCAGACACCTCAGTCCCCTTCCGTCAATGACTCTTGTAGACAGATTTATGGACCGACGTCAGGCTTCCTGTGCGAGGGAGCAATTGCAAAGGTGCAAAAAAACTGCTCAGCATCTGAGAGCATGACCTCTGGGATGTGACGGCTAAGTTGGGTTGGCTATGCATGTCCGGGTCGCACAATCCATGGAACCGGAGGGCCATGTCAGATACTGTTCGGGGAGGGGCCAGAGGCCACAGTCCTTTTAAAGAAGGGGCGGGGCAGTAGCTGCCGGAAATAGGGCCGCGAGCGCAGCGGAAGGGGCGGGACCTCGAGAGCATCGCTAGTCGGAAGCCGAGGCCTGAGCTACGCTTGGGGCGATGGCGGCCAGTGGGGCTGTAGAGCCGGGGCCTCTGGGGCCTGCGGCCGCACCCTCACCCGCCCAGGCTCAGCCGCCAGCCACAGGGCACTTGTTCCGACCCATTAGTGCCGAAGACGAGGAACAGCAGCCCACCGAGATCGAGTCCCTATGCATGAACTGTTACCGCAATGTAAGGCTGGGTCGTGGCCGGGGGCGGCGCGGAGGGAGGGCTTAGGCAGTAAGGTGCTGGGGTCGGTCACCCAGGTCCTGTGGGACTAGGACAGGGAACGAGAGTTTCATTGATTGTTTTTCTTTCCCTGTTTTTTTTTTTTTTTTTTTTTTGCTTCCCCAGGGCACAACGCGCCTCCTGCTCACCAAGATCCCCTTCTTCAGGGAAATAATCGTGAGCTCCTTTTCCTGCGAGCACTGTGGCTGGAACAACACGGAGATCCAATCGGCAGGCAGGATCCAGGACCAGGGAGTGCGTTACACTCTGACCGTCAAGGGCCTGGAGGTAAGAGGAGCCCAGAGCAGATGCTCCAGTGTCTCTACGAGCCCTCTCTGGTCCAGGCTGCTGGACCCATGGCTAAGCCCTAGTTTCCTTCTTCGAAAAATGGTGTTTCCAAAGAGTCATTTGCTCAAGTGAGATAAGATTTGCCAAAGTGCTATGTGAATTTTGTCAGAGGTTGTGGAGTTATTATGGATACTCTTTTCACTTGGGGAGTATGCAAACTGTATTGTTTTGAAGGAGTCGTCTGAATGCGCCAGAGGGGGAAAGGGAGAAATAGCAGAATCGAGGTGTGATGGGTAGGAGGGCTGTCTGGTTATTTCCTGAGGAGAAGCTCTTTGGACCAGTTTTCCTTTCTGCCCAGGACATGAACAGAGAAGTGGTGAAGACTGATTCTGCCACCGCAAGGATCCCTGAGCTGGACTTTGAAATTCCAGCTTTCAGCCAGAAGGGAGGTAAGTTTAAGGTCAGACTATTTGAGCTGTTCACACATAGCTGGAATCTTACCCATTTTCTTGCAAAACCCCTGGTGCCAGGTCTAGTGGCTTGCATATGGGTTTGACCGTATACTCATAGAGTTTTTTATTGGTTTAACATAAGCAGACAGCTTGAGATAATTTAGAATTTCAGCATCACTGTTATCAGAGTTTAATAAAATGCAGTGCCTGGCCTCCTATTACAAATGAAAAAATCAGGGCTCAGATTTGAGGTAAATTGACCAGGGTCATACAGCCACTTGATAGCAGAGCTAAGACTCATTTGTCTTTTGTTCTTGTTCACAAGCTCTGACCACTGTTGAAGGATTGATAACCCGTGCTATCTCTGGCCTGGAGCAGGACCAGCCTACACGAAGGGTAAGCTGGGCTTTTTCGTTGCAACAGCTGAAGGAATTACTGCTTATGTGCCTGAATATGAGTGTTCAGCTTTTCCTGTCTGAATGAATGTTGGGCATTTTTTTTTTCCTGCAAAAAATATGGTGGCTTATAGCTGCCAGGGTGTTATAAATATACTTACTGTCCTTTCCATGACCCTCTCCCAGCATATATCCAGGCCTCATCTCAGTCAGTGTAACATTAACTCCAAAGAGTTCTTCCTGATTCATTTTGGGTAATATGTACTTCCTGGATATTCCACTGTTTGTGTCTTAATACTTATTATTACAGAAATAATATCATTGCATATTTAGTCATCTGTTTTCCAAACTGGCTAGGGAGCCCCCGTAAAAAGCTATGATATACTTACGCTTATACCCCTAACCTGGCATGAGTGCAGGGCTTAATTGGTAGAATAAGTGAGAAAATGAGGCTTTCTGGCATCTTCTTCAGATTTGTTTATTGTATCTGTGATGCCTGAGGCACTTGGTTTCCACTAAGACAGGTGTTGACCTGATGGAATTGACATGGGCATGATGGGGTTGGGCATGAAGTGTACAAACAGGATGAAGACTTTTATTCTGTTTATGGCAGGCAAGTGAAGAAGCCATAGCAGAAAGAATTGATGAGTTCATTGTCAAACTGAAGGAGCTAAAGCAAGTGGCCTCCCCTTTCACTTTGGTGAGTAATGAGGGACTGTAGTTGCTTTTGGTTTAAGTGGGGAGAGATAATGGGTACTTGCTGGGATTTTTGTGCTCTGTTATGATAGGTGTTTGTGCATGAGTTCTTATTGCAGTGAATATGTGTTTATTCATCTGTTAGATCATTGATGATCCCTCGGGGAATAGCTTTGTAGAAAACCCACATGCTCCCCAGAAAGATGATTCCCTGGTGATCACACACTACAGCCGGACCCTCCAGCAGGACGAGATGCTGGGGCTCCAAGTAAGTGGACTAAAGAGCCGGAAGAGTGGCTTAGAATTACCTTGCACTCTGGGTTGCTTGGAATCAGTGGGACATCGTTTAGTTGCTGTTGCTGCCCTATTTAACCTGTTTGTATCTGCCTTCTAGCTTATTTCAGGCCATAGAATGAACATCACAGAAAGGATGGCATTGGCTCTGATTCTGTCTTGAGCCTTATTCTCTTGATTGGGGCATTGCTTTTGGTTTTTCTGTGTAGCCTATGAGGCAACACCTTATAGAATTAAGCAAAGATGTTTCTCCCACTCTAGGATAGGGTGTTGAGGGTGCTGAGGTTCGCCTGCCAGCTTGTGAATTGCACCTCTGCTCTTTTAGGCCGAAGCACCAGAAGAAAAGCTGGAAGAAGAAGATCTCAGAAATGAAGTGAGTCCTCTTGGCTGCTGTTAAGGAAGGAGTAGAGTTGTGGGCTGAGACTGATGCTTGGCAGTGTCTCTCTTTGTCATCACCAGCATGGGTGACCACCCGCTACCCAACTGAATGCCTGTAACCAGAGTGTCCTGCCAGAGAAGGCTCATAGTGTGTCCCAATATTATGTCGCAGGTGCTCCAGTTCAACACAAACTGCCCGGAATGCAATGCCCCAGCTCAGACCAACATGAAGCTAGTACGTATCTTTTGTCAAGCAGTTGAGTTGCTTTCTTCTGACTCAGGCATGAAGATTATGTATAGGCTAGGAGCATCTTTTCAAAGGAGCAAACGCTTTATTTGTGATAGGGAGGATGTTGCCTTTGATTAGACCATGTATCTTGGCTGTTGAGTTCAATGAAAAAAACTAGGCCATGATCTCGAGGCTCTTGTGTATGGCTTGAGCTATGACTTCAAACATTTGTAAAGAGGAGCTACTGTGAGCAAGGAAGAGAGCTGTCTTCTAGAGAATTCTCAGATTTAGGATGCCTTGTGATACGTTTCCTGCGGTCCTGCGACCAGCATGTTTGTGTGGATTTTGGTATTGTTTTTCCCTAGCGGGTGGTCTTGCTGTCCTGGAAGCAGATTTCCTTAACTCCATCTTCCAGAAATTCCCCACTTTAAGGAAGTTGTCATCATGGCCACCATCTGTGAGAACTGTGGTCATCGGACCAATGAGGTGAGTGAATGCCATGGTTTGGAAAGAAGACTGGTTTAAGGGTAACCCGTTTGTAACTTCTTCCTAAATCTGCTTCAGGATGATGGGATGGGGTGGTCTGGGGCTTTCACTTAGGCTTAGAGAGGGCGAGGAATCCTTGAAAGAACTGAGAATTACTCCAGGGAAGGAAAGTCAGAGGTACCAGAATTCATTTAGACATGTGAAAAGTTGGTGTGTGGAAGAGAGAAGCCTTTTGTCCCACTTCTCAGAGGGATGGAAGTTCAAGGAGGCATATTTTGACTCCATAATGAATTTAATAGAGCTTTCTGCACTTTGGGCTTTCCTGACATGTATTTGAGCATGAACTGATTAAGTTCTTGGATCAGAATGTTACAAAGAGGATCCATACATTGGATAGAATGGGTAAAAAGACTACAGTAAACGCTTAAAAGTCTTTCAACATGTAAGAGTTGTACTGTTTTTTAAAAGGTAAGTTCAGAGTTTCTTGGCAGTTTGGGCTAAGTTTTGGCACACTTAAGGGGCTGGCCATGCTGTTCCTGCCAGCTCTCGGTATCTGTGGTTTGGGTCACTGCTACCACTGTTGGTTTAGCTTGAAAGAACTGTCAGAGAGGAGGTCCAGGCCTGTGTAAGTCCTTGGGCTTCCTAGCACCAGGTCAGGCTTGGGGTCCTTTCTCTGCCGCTGCTCCTGACTGTTATCTATGCAGGTGAAATCTGGAGGAGCAGTAGAACCCTTGGGTACCAAGATCACCCTTCACATCACAGATCCCTCAGATATGACCAGAGACCTTCTCAAGGTAACAGCCTGCGTGGGAAAGTGTCCTCACACAGTTGTCTTGGGGGAGTTATCTTTTAAAAATAACACACAGGGACACATGGTACCTACTTTTCTGGGTTTGAGGGTCCTGGATTTGCAGATTCAGAAGGCAGTCCAGAGGCTCTTTGTGATTGATTAGTTAGCAGCTTTTTGGCTTTTAGTGCCTATACAGGCCTTTTTCTCTGACCTGTAATGAGAGGCTACCTGATGGTGTGGAGCTTTGACTCAGCATTTCTTTTTATTAAGTTGATTTCATTTCAGTGGTTCAGGTGGGTAGGAGTGCGTCTGTAATTTTGCCTGGGGAGTCAGAGAGAATTGGAACAGCAGATGTCCTCATCCTATTAGGAGGGCTCTGCTGGTGGTAATTTGGCAGAAGGTCTCTGATTGACTTTCTTTTCCCATTCCCCCATTTATTTTTTGGATTGACTTTGTCTGTCCCTGATTTAATTTTCTTTTTTCCTCTTTCCCTTTCCTCCTTTCCTTCTCCTCCCTCTCTTTCCTTTTTTCTTTTTTTATTTTTCTTGGTGATGTTGGGGATCATATCTAAGGTCTTATGAATGCTTGACAAGTGTCCTGCCACTGAACTACATATATCTCTAGCCCCTGATTTAAATCTTAATTTGACATTTCCTTTTACAGTCTGAAACATGTAGTGTGGAAATCCCAGAGCTGGAATTTGAGTTGGGAATGGCTGTCCTTGGGGGCAAGTTCACTACGCTGGAAGGGCTGCTGAAAGATATCCGGGAACTGGTGAGTCCCCCTGCTGTATTGTATAGCTTCTTTCAGCAATTCAGCTATGGGAAGGGGGCGAGAAGACCTTACATGTCCCAGATTTTAGTGCTGATAATTGGAGGTTTCTTTGCCTTATAGTTGGTTTAAGAGACTTAAATACTGTTTTAAATCATGAGAAGTTCATGGGAAATTTTGAGTGGAAATTCCCA
Source organism: Dolichotis patagonum (assembly GCA_004027295.1). NCBI lineage: Eukaryota > Metazoa > Chordata > Mammalia > Rodentia > Caviidae > Dolichotis > Dolichotis patagonum. The sequence goes on along the minus strand of PVJX010000189.1, from coordinate 17,570 downwards.
GGTATAGTTCTTGGATAGTGTAGTTAAGTCCCTTACTTCTCTATCAAATAGGGGATTAGGATCCTTTTAGCACCTGAAACTTGCTAACACACATGCATGTGTGTTCTCTCTTAGCCTTTACAGTTGGCTCTGCATATCCAACCACAGACTGAAAATATCAGAAAAAGAAAGCGTATCTCTTTTGAACACCTACAGACTTCCTTGTCCTTATCACTGAACGTATTTACATAGCGTTTACATTATATTCAGTGTTACGAGTAATTCAGAGGTGATTTAGAATACACAGAAGGATGTCTGGCTTCTGTGTGAATACTTTGACAAAAATACAAGGGCCTTGGGCATCCATGGATTTTGGTATATGGGAGGGGGTCCTGGAACAGTTAAGTTTTTTCTTCTTTTTTCTTTTCGGTACCAGGAATTGAACTCAGCGCCTTACACTTACCAGGCAGGCATTGTGCCACTGAGCTACTACATCCCCAGCCCTGTATTTAATTTGTTGATGAATAATTTCATTTAATTAATTTAATTATCAACATTTAAAAAAAACTTTTCCTTTGCATTTTTTTCTAAATTAGGATTAGACATTGCAAGAATACTTTTCTAGATTTTGTTTCACATTGGCAGTGCTGCCCTCTTGATAGATTGGGCCCAGAGGCTCTCAAGAGTGGCTGCCTAGGTCAGCAAGGCTTTATGGGATAAATGAAGGCCAAACTTCTCCAGCTGGGTATCCACTGCCATTCCTTGCTTGGTTATGGTCAAACCCAATAACCATAAAGCTAGTACAGTATTCTAGCAATTTGCATGTTACTTATTGTAGGTGACCAAGAATCCTTTCACACTGGGTGACAGTTCCAGTCCTGGCCAGTCGGAGAAATTGCAGGAGTTTAGCCAGAAGTTGGACCAGGTGAGTGGACATTGGCCAGTTGGCACTTGGCTCTTGCTCCTGTGAAAAGGTGATGTACCCCTCACTGTGAACATCTCATACTCATGTTGGGGCCTCTTCGGGTTTCTTACATATCATGTCCTCTTTTTTTCTTAGTTTTCTCAGATCATCTGCTGGGAAAGAGTGTATGGGGAATACAGCTTTTAGGATCTGTGTCTGAAAATTTCTTTTGTCTCTTTGCTTTTCCCTTTCCGTTTCTCTCTACCTCTATCTCTCTCTTTTTTTTTTGGTACCAGGGATCAAACTCACGACCTCGCGCTTGCCAGGCAGGCGCTTAAGCCACTGAGCTAAATCCCTGGCTACCTCTATCTCTTTTTACTAAAGACTGAATTCAAATTTTTGTGTATTTTTATTTATTTTTTGTACTGGTGAGCCAACTGAGGACCTCATGCTCACCAGGCAGGCACTGTGCCACTGAGCTATATTCCTGGCCAAAATTCAGAGCTTTTGTACTGAGCTACATTCCCTGCCCTTCTAAAATTTTTGTTTTAAGACAGGATCTTGTTGGACTTGAACTTGTAATCCTCCTGCTTCAGCCTCCCAGAGTAATAGTATTACTTGAATTTCTTGATTCTACTTTCGTAGTACATTGATGATTGGCTAGAATTAGAATTGTAGGAGAAAAGTAATTTTTTCATCAGAACTTTGAAGATACACACTACTGTCTGCTTTTTTATTTTGGCTTTTTAGGTATCTGAAGCCATTTTGATTCCTTACCTTTACTGTGTGATCTGTTTTTAAGACCTCTTTGTCCTCTGTGAAATTGAAGATACACCTTCATATGTGTCAGTTTTCAACCACTGTATAAGTACTTGGTGACTTCTTTCAGTCTGGAAAACTCAAGTGAATAAGTTTTAGTACTCTAGTAAGCTTTCCCTAATTATTCTCCTGAAGATCGCCTTTTTTCTAATTTCTCTATTGTTTTAGATGTTAGAGTTATTTGTCTGGTTGTTTGTAAGTTACTTTTTTTTTTTTTTAACACCAGTTTCAGTTTCTTGGCATTTTAGTCTGGGAGAGTTCTTTAACTTTGTTTTCACTTATTTTTCCATTTTTTTTTTGGTACTGGGGATTGAACTCATGACCTACCGCCTCCTGGGCAGGCCCTTACGCCACTGAGCTAAATCCCCAGCCCTGACATTTTTATTTTTTAACAATTTTTTTCCCCTGGTCTTTGAATATCCTTCTAATCAAATAGCATTCTTTTTAAAGATGCAATATTTTGCATGTTGGTTTTTTCTGTTTGTTTATTTTGATATATTTTCTTCCATTCTCCTTGGCCAGTTTCCATTTAAGTTGTTTGCCTTTGTTTTAAACCCATTTGATTTTCTAGAAGTCCTTGGGGTCCTTGGGGACCTTGTCCAGATGTCTGGTAATCACTGATTGTCTGCTTATAAGTAAGAGGACTAAATACCCCAGCGGGGATGAATCTTGCTGGCATGGGCCTCACTGACGAGGGTGTTGGCTTAGCCGTTTTGCTGATGCAGCCCCACTCAAGCCTAAGTGCCAGCATCGTTAGAACTTTTCTCTTTGCTGGTCAGATTTCCATCAGTGGCAGTTTCCCTTTCTGTCCCGAGGAAGAAGTGGCTGGCATTGTTCTGAGAACTGTGTGTGGGAAGAAGGCTTATTTCCAATAAGTGTATTCACTCAAGCTCCCTATTCTTGAGTTCTCTGCTCTCTGCTGAGCCAATGCCTCCCAGTCCATAGTTTGCTGTGGTAACTTCTTCAGAGTAAAAAAAATTGTTGGCCATTTGGAGAGGGGGATGAGACTGAGGATGTTGCATTGCTTCTTGAATAGCTTTTGAACAGACCTTACATTGTATCCTTTCTACTTCTTTTCTGTGGCATCTGATTTTTGCCAGTTCTTTTTTTTTTTTTTTTTTTTGGTACTGGGGATCGAACTCATGACCTCACGCTTGCAAGCCCTGCCAGTTCTTAAACTGTGAGGATTCTGCAGGATGAGTTGGTTGGCTCTTGACAGTCATAGCCTCTTCTTAAAGGTTGTTTGTTTTCTTTTCCTGTAGATCATTGAGGGTGGCATCAAGGCCCACTTCATTATGAACGATCCAGCAGGAAACAGTTACCTGCAGGTACAGTACTCCTTCCAAATGTTCATGGGGAATCAAGTTTTTGATCTTCCTCAAACATACATCATATCCCCAGAAACGGAAAGATTGGTGCTGAGTGGACCACTCTCTATCAGGGAATTTCTGGGAGAAGTTAGAGGATAAGGGAGAAAGGAAGGAGGGTGGGAGGGATTTTAAGTGTGTGTAAAGAAGAAAAAGCAGGATCCTTCTGAGCCTCTCTGTTTCTGTAGTCAAGCTCTAAGAGTCTGACTGTGAAGTGAGAAGAAATGGTATCCTGTCCAGAGGCTAAGACAGGAAAACTGAGAGGCTCAAGCAGACTGAAGAGATAGTCTAGTGACTGATGTAACTTTAACATTTATCAAGCATTTACTGTGGTGAAGTAAAACTACTCCACAATTAAGACAGTTGTCACACTTTTCTCAAGAAAAGTACACCTATAAGATGCTTTAGGATAGCCGTTCCTTGATGCTGTCTGGGGCCGGGCTGTCCCACTCTGTTGCTGTCCACTGGCTCAGCCTGGCCATTGGGGAAAGAGAGAACAAAACTCACTGATTTCTCGGGAAAGCAGCAGTCGGCAGCTGCCTTCAGCAGGGGGAGCGGTGGGATGGCACAGGCACTGACTGTATGCCCTTGGCCTTGCAGAACGTGTATGCACCAGAAGATGATCCAGAGATGAAGGTGGAGCGTTACAAGCGCACCTTTGACCAAAATGAGGAGCTAGGGCTCAATGACATGAAGACGGAGGGCTATGAGGCAGGCCTGTCTCCACAGCGGTAGCGGGGAGCTGCTCACAGCCAGTTCCAGTGCTGCTCATGCTACAGGGCTGTTTATTACTGTTGGAATAAAACTGGGAGTGTCTTCCCCTCTCCTTCCCCGAGGTGGGGAGAACACCTGGCTGGTGTCAGAGATCTAGGAAGACTTTCTGTATAAGTACCCTACGCTAACCGATTGCGCCACTGGAGCATTTTTAGGAAGACTTTCTAAACAGCTGTGATCCAAGTGCAAGCCTGTTGTGGTACTTGACCTTACTTTGGAGGTTTTGAATTGGTGTGGGAAGAAACCGGGAAATGAGCCGTGGAGCATGTCATCATCACTTTTTTCCTATCAACTTTTCACCTTCTCTGCAGTGTTCTGTCCTCTAGGGTTGGAACTCTAGAGCTGGCAAAGATGAAAAAGAATTAAAGGTGGGATTGGGAGTTGGTTTGGGGCATATGAAGTCCTGTCTTTCCAAAGGAATTCTGAGTGAAAAAGTCCACACAGGTGAAGAAGTTATTATGTGGGTTTCAAACAACACTGGGCTCTCATTTGACTGTCTTGTTAAATATCATGCTGTTGGAATTCAGCTTCCTAAAAAATTCCCCCAATGTGACCAGTACCTTGGGCATTGGAGCTAGCATTTAATTCATCTGCTCAACATGTTTGCTGCCTACTTTATGCCAGGCACATCACAGGAACAGTGCGCAAAATAAATCTGCTTCCATGGAACTTAAAAATTGGTGGAGAGAATGTAAAGATAAACAGAAGACTGTGTCAGGTGGTAATTCGTGTTACGGAGAAATTAAGGCAAAGAAGGTATAGCTGGTGGTAGGGTGGTTAGGGAGGAGCACATTAAGATGACACTGACATTTAGGCAGAGCTAAGAAGAAAGTAAGGGAAGCCTCGGTTACCCCATGTAGCCAGAGGAAGAGATTTCTAGGCATTGAACTGCAAATAAAGCCCAGTATGAGAAGCTGGGGACTGCCTGTAGTTGCTAGGACATGAGGGACCCAGGGCTGAGAGCTCACACCTGCTGTGCTGGCTGCAGGGTATTTGTTTAATAAAGACCAGGTAACTGAGGTACTATCAAGATGACTTTAGCAGTCATACAGTATTCTCACACCAAGGTCTCAAGGCATTTTCTACTTGGGAAATGTTGTCATTGTTAATAGTGTGTTTCTCTTGAATTCAGCGCACTAACTTTTGCACCCCTTTCCTCAGTTCTTGATTTTCTTTTCATCTTGATCATTCCATATTTGGAATCTGCCACCTCTCTTCCTCAAAGGTATTCGTTTCCTAAGATTCTCCTTTCATATACCTGTCTATGTTGGATTGTTTGACATCTTACTATCATTTAGGACTAGTTCCCTTATCTGTACATCTAATTTTTGTTAAGAGAGGTGTTTCAAGAATAGGTGTTTTAGTCAGGTGTAATGGTACATGCCAGTAATCCCAGCACTTGGGAGGCTGAGACAGGAGGATCCTTGGAAATTCAAGACCAGCCCGAGCTACAAAGTGAGCTCAAGGCCAGCCTAAACTGCATGGCAACACCCTGTCTCAAAACGCACACACAAAAAGAATAGGTGTTTCAAGAAGTTTAGAGACTCAGGTTAGCAGGTAATTCACAGACTTTAAAGCTACAGGACTTTAATTAGACTTCTTATGTGTGGGTATTCTATTTTAAGAGACTAGTTGTGTTCCTGACTTGAGAATCTGACTTTGTTGGACAGCTTTCTAATCTTTCATTTGGTCTCTTGAATGGATTTCCTCAGAGGGACATTTGCTTTATGAAGATGACCCCCTGATGCCAGGTTTCCCATTATGAAGGAACAACATGGTACTCTGTTTTATAACTGCCAGACTATCCAGTTACCGGGAAGTGATAACCTGAGTTTCTGAAACTGCAGAGCCTGAGAACTAGAGGCCAGACCAGGAATAACCCAGCAGAGGTGATTTCTGATCTTTGACAGGGCCAGGGCCTGGGATCCTTATTTTCAAAGTTTGTTAGGATGGGAGCTTGTGCCTGGTTAACTGTCTTCCCCTACAATCCCTAGCATATGGTATATGGCTAATAAAACATGTAAAGGACACAGTCCTCCCCAGATGTGGATCATCTGTTTTGGACTGAGCCCTGTTAGGGCACTGAAGTTACGTATGTAGGTAATAAGGTAAAAAAGGTCCTGCTCTAAGGTTAGAGAAGATGAGACAGTCAAAAGTGCTTGCCCAAGAACATGGAGATTGAGTTATAGCTTTGTGAATAAAGTGGAAATAGAAAGTTTTGTGATTGAAATATGAGGTTCATCTCTAAGAGCGTAGCCTCCTACTTCAGGCTTCATTACCAAGCTTGGTAATACACTAGCCCTGTGAACCATAGGTAGGTGTTGGATGTATGTGCACCTGTCATGATGAGCGTGTGAGGGGGGTGTAGGTATGAGGGGCAACTGACCTGGAGGACCAAGAGCTTTGGTTACAGGAAGACTTGTTATAACCGTCTCCCACGCTCCCTCTGCACTATGGCTTGTCAGTTGTTTATTGGCACATTACAGGAAAGAGAGCCTGTGCTTACATTTAGGGCAGTGGTATTTAAAACTCTTTGGCTTTATTCTCATTTAAAAAACATTTTACATTCTTCTCTTTACAGCACATGACAGTTTTCACCTGTGAAGAGAAAAGAGCTGATACTTATTTTATGTGTCCACCTCAGAATTTAGTTGGGCATTGCTAATGCCTCTGTTTCCTGGACTGTAAAATGGGGACACTAGTGGCATCACTTGCACAAATTTTGTGAGGATGGTGTTGGGAAAGGCTTTGTAAATTTCTTACAGAATTCTCACAAAAAATTCTAAAATCCCTGTTTCTGCTTTAAATCCTTTCTGGGAAAAATTTATAAATTATCCTCATTTTGTAACAAGGAAATAACCTAAAAAGAGGCTAGGTAATTCCCAGAAGGAAGTATAGTTACAGAGCAGGCTTCAAACCCAAGCCAGTTCAGGGTGTTTTGAACTCATGCCCATAATTACTGTACATGTTTTAGCAACTTCAGGGAAAGGATAAAGCTCAGATTGTCCACTGAGCACATACTCGTCTGATTCTGCCTACCTGTTCCGTGTGATGGAGTTAGGACGTGAGTTTGGATTGTGTCAGGCTGAGGCTGTCAAAGCGGGGAGTAGAACTGAAGACCAACAGTTAGGAGTTGGGCCAATGGGGGCCAATAGGGCTGTACTGATGTTCACTGGGGCACAACGAACCTTTCCAACTGCCCACTGACACAAGTGTGAAGTAGAAACCAAGTCAGGGTTCCTTATTGGACACCTGTGGGGTCCTCCAAGTGGTAAAACCGTATGTTTTTTGCCCAGTGTGTTCTCATAAGCCCTTGGAGATCGTCCACTTTGCTTTCTTGGCTTGTGCTGCAGGCAGTGGTTAAAAATTTATGCTCAGTGGTAGAGCACTTGCTTATCATGTACAGGGTCCTGGGTTCAATCCTCAGCACTGAAAAAATTCATGCTTCAAAGCAGTAATAGCCAAGCTGCTTTTGTGTGTAAGAATTTATTAAGCATGTATCCCAAGGTGTACAGTACATCAATGATTTTGACAAATATACTTCAAACTGGCGGTGCATGTTTTCTCATCTATAAGGATAATAAACCTATCTCAAAATTCTGAGAGTGAAGTGATTCAAATAAAACTGTTGCCTGGTCCCCAGTTTTCTCCCCCAAAGCCTGAATACTGGAATTGTCTCTAGCTTCCCCTGTTATGCTGCAAACAAATCTGACCATTTTATTGGGAACATTTGACAGTTTCCTTCAGTAGGTAACTTGGGGGTGTCAGCAATACCAAGTGTGAGGAAGTTACACAGGTTTGAGAAACCTCCAGAGTTTGTCATAGTCATATTGCATTTGGCATTCCTGACTTCCTGTCTTGAACGTACAGAGAAAACTATCCCCATCTACCTAAAGATGTTTATATGGTTTTTTTTTTTTTTTTTTTTTTAAATGAGTGGTACAGTAATCCCAGTCCTCGTAACCATGCCAAGTTAGACGCCATTATTTGTTATCCTTGTTTGTTAAAAAAACTTGGCTGGAGATCGTACAGCTAGGGAATATATGGTGCACGCCTATAATCTCAGCACTCTGGAGACTGGCTGGAGGATCTCGAGTTTGAGGCCAGCATGGACAACACAGCAAGTTCAAGACCTGCCTGGCCTATAGACCGAGACCTTCACTCAAAAAATCAGAACCAACCAAACAAAAAAACCCAGAGTCTACTTTTTGTATTACATTGGCGATCTGAAACTGCTAAGGGCGAGGGACTTGTTTGGGTCAGCTTGTATAGCGTCAAGGACATTGGACGATGGACAAGGAAGGAACGTGATTGCCTTGTCGTTAAATGCAGACTGGACTGCGGAAGTACGAACCCGTTGCTCACTAGTCTTTCCACCGCTTCTGAGCAACCTCCACCACTTCCGCTCCTGGCCCCTCCCCTACCGCTGTCGACTTCTGTTTCGCGTTTAAGAATTTTGTCCCCAAGGCCGAGCTGTCTTCCCGCCTTTGGTGCTGCTATGGCGGCAGCTCCGCCGCTCTCCAAGGCCGAGTACTTGAAGCGTTACCTATCCGGGACGGATGCCATCGTCGACGGGGGACCGGCGTCCGGTCGCAAGCGGCGCAAAAAGCGGCCGAAGCCAGGAGGGGCCGGCAGTAAGGGGTGAGTTGGTCCTGGCGGGGGCGGGACCTGTAGCGGCTCGCCGCCCCTCTCCCTTGGAACTCCGCCTTCGGCTGCCTGGCTGTGCTCTCCGGGTGGGTCAGCCTTATTCCGCTGCTTGCTCCGCTGACCCTTCCTCGGCCTTTCTTCCGCTCTTAGCGCTCCAGGCTCCGGCTTACTGCTGCTGTCTCCTCTCTTCAAGAGGGGAGCCTCCGAGCAGCGCCGTGTGTTAAAACTAGGCTGTAACTTCCCTTACTCTTTTCCCGCTTTTGTAGACTTCGTCCACTCTTACAGGGGTCGACTATCGGGCCCCGAAAATAATGAATATAATTCAAAGCCTCTGTGCTCCGACTTTTAGGGCACAGAATCAGCCCTTGCGGTTCCCAAATCGAAGAACTCAGATCCTAAGTCAGATATGCAGGAACCTGTCCTGTGACTCTCACTACTACTGTTGTTGACTATAGTAGCTAACTTATATAGTTCTTGTTATGTGCCAGGCTCCTTTCTAAGGACTTTGAACGTACATAAATTTATTAAAAATTTATTAAAAATAGATTATTCTTATTTTTCAAATGAGAAAGTTTATCAACCCAGTGTCCTGAGTTGAAAACTGCTCTCTTCCCAAATTCCTGTCTATTCAGAATTTCAGAATGACATTGTCTGAAAATAGGATCTTTGTGGATGTAACTGGTTAAGATGAGATCATAATTAAGGTGGGTGCTGTATTTAATGTGACTGTGATTGTCCTTTTAAGAAGGAAAATTTTCACCGAAAAAACTGCCATATGTAGGTGGAAACTGGATTAGATTCATGCTGCCCCAAGATAAGGTTGCCCTGAGCTACCAGAGGCAAGAAGCTAAAAGAGGCAAGGAAAGAGCCTAGATTGGTGGTACAAATTTGTAAACCTTGTAAAACTATGAGACTGAGGCAGGAGAATGACAAGTTCAATCAAAACTTGAGCAATTTAGTGGCTTAGTGAGACCCTATTTCAAAAAACAAAAACAAAACACAAAAAGCACCAACAGGCTTTTTATGGATCATGACCTTGTAAATACCTTGATTTCAGCTTTTGCCCTCCAAAACTGTGAGAGAATGTATTTTTGTCATTTGAAGCCACTCAATGTGAGGTACTTTGTTATAGGCAGCCCTAGGAAACATCCAGTGAAATCAAATACTTCCAAAGAACTAGTCCATTTTTATTTTTGGTTTGGTTCTTTCCTTATTCTTGCTCTCTGTCTTTCTCCCTGATTTGTGTGGATTTTGGGGAGGCAGTACCATGCAGTAGAAATACTTTGAGCTTTGGAACAATGTCAAACAGAGTTTGAATCTTAGCCATACCTCTTTATATGGTCTTGGCAAGATATCAGGAGTCTCAATTTCCTAATCTTTAAAATGAGGGTAGTACTGAACAGTAGGGTTTATATTTGTCTTAGTTCCTTTTCTCTCATTGCTGAGACAAAATATCTGACACCCAAAGTTAAAGGAGGAAAAGTTTATTTAGCTCACAGTTTATAGAGGTTTCAGTCTGTAATCAGCTGGCTCCAAGGCAGGTGGCACATGGCAGTGGGGCAACAGTTCATGGTGGCCAAATACAGTAAATGCAATGAGAGAGAGATAGAAAGAGGAAAAACATCTTTATGTCTCTTATAGTGGATGCTGGGTATGTGTCCTTGGGTAGTGTAGCCCTCACAGCCTTAATCCTAGCATTTAACCGTGAATTGATCACAAACTAGATTCAGCCACTTCCCAAGCTTGTTTCACATCACTTGCATAAGGCTTTGGGGGTACATCTTGATATGAACCGTAACATTCTGCTCCTAGCTGTCCCAGAGACTCAGGCACATCCCCTTATGCAAAAGACATTTAGTCCATCTCCCAAGAGTTACCAAAATCTGAACAGTTTCAGCTTTGTTGAACAGTCCAAGTCAGTCTTCTCTGAGATTTAAGACAAACTCTTAGCTGTGAGTTCCTGTACAAATGAAATGAAAGTTAGACATTTCCAACTATCAGTGGCACAAGACAGACATTTCCATTCCAAAAGTTACAAATGGATCAAAGGGATGGGACCAGAGCAAATGCAAAATCCAGCAGGGTAAACATTAAGTCCTATAGTTCCATGTGCAACATCTGAGGCAATCTGTGGGATGTTGTGAATTCCAAAGGGTTTGGGAGGCTCTGCCCTTGGGCACTTCCAGTGGTTGTAGCTCTCTTGGCTTCTCTCTTGGGCCCACTCTGCTCCTTCCTTTCATTTTTCCTCAGATAATCCATGTTCCTGGCTTCTCCAAACTTTGGGGTCTCCACTGCACTTTTGCTTTATACTCACAGCTTCTCACACTGCTCTCTCAGGGGCACCCTGCCTGGTCTCCCAGGTCTTCTGAAATCTGAGTGGAAGCCTTCCTCACCCCACAACCCTTCCGTTCTGCATGCATCTAAAACCAGTGCCATGTGGATGATGCCGAGGTCTGCTGCCAGCTGGAGCATTAGCCAAGCATCCCTCTCTCTTGGCTGTAGGGAACAAGTGCGTGGATCGCTGAGCACTCTGAATCCAATTCTGAGGAATTTATGCTACCACCATCCTAGAGCATGGTGCTCTGGGGCTTTCTTCTCAAAGCAAGCTTTTATTTTTGCAATTTTAAGGCTGTAAAAAGGTGGAATCCTGCTGCTTCTTGTGATGCCCCCAGGCCATCTTTTGTACTCTCCTGTGCCTTTTCAGCATTCAAGATCTCTTCTCTGTTTTTGCAGTCCACAGTTTTACCAGAGCTTCCTTTCTGACCAAACTCGATGTTTTAAATCATTCTGCTGGGCTCTTTGCTCTTGATTATCAACATAAATCTGGCTAAAAGGCCCCAACAGTAGCTATGCTACCACTTCAATATTAGACTGCCTTGAAATTTCTTCTACCAGGGCTGGGGATTTAGCTCAGTGGCTTAAGTGCCTGCCTGGCAAGCGCAAAGTCATGAGTTTGATCCCCAGTACAAAAAAAAAAAAAAAGCCCGCTTTAAAAAAAATTTTTTTTCTTCTACCAGATTTGTTAGTCTGTGTCTTAGTTACTTTTCTCTTGTTGCTGGGACAAAATACTCCACACCCAAAATGAAGGAAAGAAAGATTTATTTATGTCACTGTTTGTGGAAGTTTCAGTCTGTAGTCAGCTGGCTTCAAGGCAAGGTGGCATGGCAAAGGGGCAACACTTCAAGGCAGCAGCCAGCAAAAGCAGCCAGAGCAAAAGGGGGAAGAACAAGCCTCTAATCCTCTTCTATATTGTATACAGGCCACCCCCACTCTCCAGGGTGGGTGTAGCTAGCACAAAATCTCTCTTCCCTCCTATTGCACAGGAAGAGGCTATCCTCAAAGTGTGGACCCTGGCTCCCTGCTGAGTTTCTTAGACTTCTAAATGTCTCAAGTTGACACAGTGTCTCAACCATAACAACTCTGCCATCCTTAATCTTAGTCTCAGGCAAAGTCTCTGGACATAGCAAAATGCAGGTAAACTTTCTGCCTAACCATAACATGCATTAGAGTCCAAAAATCAGTGTAGTCTTCTTCCCAGCAGAAACCTCTGGTGCCTGGTCTTTACTAGCAGGATTTCTATTAGACTTCTGGTCTTCTGAGCCCAGACCAGAATCTCTCACCCTAAGGTGTTCTAGTGCTACTTTTTCAACTGCATCTCCAAACCTTTCCAAAAGCCATTTCCAAAGGCTCTTGAACCACATGATCAGGTATAGAGATAGCAACCACCCCACTTCTCTGGTACCTTATTGTGTCTTAGTTTCTTTTCTCATTGCTGAGACAAAATACCTGGCACCCAAATTAAGTAAGGAAAAGTTTGTTTAGCTCCAGGTTTGTGTAAGTTTTAGTCTATAATTGGCTGGTAGTCTATAAGGCAAGGTAGCTCATGGCAGGGGAGTTAGCAGTTCATGGTGGAGGAAAACAGCAAAAACAACAGGAGAGAGGACAAACCTCTTTCTGTCTCTTATATTGCTATTTGCCCTAGGGTGGGGGTAATAGTCACACCCTTAATCCAACACTGTACCCTGAATCAGTCACAAACTCTAGATTCAGCCACCTCTTAGAAGCCTGTCCCCCATGACTACATGAAGTTTTGCGAGGACATTTAGACACAGACCATAGCAGATTTAAATACTTGTTGTGATTAGAGATGTTTTAAGTGTTTCTAGCTTTTTATGTAATAACTTTATTCATATAGCATTCATCCAAATAACAAAGATTTATTGAATATAGTCAACCCTCAGTAATTTAGGAATTGGTTCTAAATTGAAATGTGGATCCTGGGGTTTCGTATATAAAATGGCATGGCACTGGTGTATAACTCATTCATCTTCTAAATCACACTTAGATTTTTTATAATACCTACCAAAATATAAATGCTCTGTCAGTATTTATACTGTATTATTTTTGGAATAATGACAGAGTCTGTACCTGTTTAATGCAGATACAGTTTGTTCCCCCTGAATATTTTCAGTCTGTGGTTGGTTGAATCCATGGATGTGGAAGTCATGGATGTGTGTGGCTACTTCCTATGCCAGTTACTGCAGGATATCAAGGTTGCCTCTCTGAACAAGAATACTTACTGCTTTTTTGATGGAGCTTATAGTTTAATAAGAATACAAGCTTAAGACAATTAATTGTACAACTAATTGATTTAATTGTGTTGTGATACATACAATGCAAGTATTCCAAGAGTGTGCTGCAGGGTTTTTTATCCTGGGATTAGGGAGAGGGTAGGCAAGGAAACTACACCCAAGGAATTTGTTATATTTATGCTAGAACCTGAAGGATGAGTAAGGATCTCCTGATAGAGAATGAGAAGAAAAGTAATCAGCAGACCGAAGGAGCTGTATTTGTGAAAACTGATGTGGTAAGGAACTTGACTCTTTCCAGGCACCCGGAGATGACCAGTGAAGGTGAATTGAGAGGGTAGTGGCATGAGATGAACTTGTTCGCATAAACAAAGACTAGACCATGCAGGACTTTTAGTGTCAACTTAAAACCAATACATAAGTGTTCTTTTCCTTTTGATCATTTTATTCCCATTTAGAATGCGGATTGTTGATGATGATGTGAGCTGGACAGCTATCTCTACCTCAAAACCAGAAAAGGAAGAGGAAGATGATGGAGATTTGCCTGTGGTAGGTATCTTTTGGATAGTCCTGTTGTCAGAACTTTGAGATGGTTCAAGCTTTTCAGTCTTGACTGCCAGTGCATAAATTTGTAAGAGGAAGAGCTGAGCCCAGAGAAGTGACATTTTCTGAAGAGCTGTTTTCTTTCATGATGCTTATACAAATGGTCTTGACTTGATGAAGGTTTAATTTTTGATTTTTAAATTTTTATTTTATAGCAGTGTGAAAGAAGTATGTGTTCTGATGAAACTGTACTTTGTGAATGTATGTGTAAAACGTGGTCTCACTACATAGTTCAGGCTGCCCTTGGACTCACTTGTGTAACCCAGACTAGTCTTGAGCTCAAGGTGGTCTTCCTGCTTTAGCCTTCAAGCGCTAGGCTTGCAGGCATGCCCCACCATACCTGGTGATACATGTTAGGCATATTAAATGCATTTTTACTTACAATGTTTTCTATTTATGATGATTTTAATGGGTATAACCCCATCATAATGTGAGGAACATTCATTGGTTGACTCTGTGTTTATGGAGGGATCCATCAGTGTGCAAATCAGAACAAAGAGAGACAAGATGCGTCAACACAGTGACTGAGTCATGATTAGAATTATTCATGGTGCAATTTGGTGGAATCTACCTTAAAAACAATGTTTGGGTTCAACTAAAAGGAACTCATTAATGGCCCATTTTATTCTTTAACTAAGCTTTAAAATTATATACTCTTCTAAGAATTGGAGATGAAGAGATAAGAATAAAAAATACTATCTGTGCTCTAGTGGTTATACCCTGGAAGGAGAGAATAAATTTTAAATAATTCCAACAATAAGATAAAGTTTGAAGATATGTTCCACACACGCTTCAAGTGCAATTAGAGCATAGGAGATTTTGATGTTTTTCATTGTTTTATTTCGTATTTATAGAGTAAGAACATACACATTTTATATATTGTGGGTATGTTTTGTCATTTGCCTTTTCACTTATTATAAATTTTGATCTTTTAGAAATTTTAATTTTTATGTAGTCAAACCTATTAATTTTCCTTTGCAATACTATCTTTGGCTTTTGTGATGGTCCAAAACCCTAAATAAAGGAGGCTTTAGGTGTACTGCTCTCTGCAGTAATTAAAATTGATCTTGATTATTGAGTTCATTGTTGTTACTGCAAAATTACCATAATCACCAACATAATGGTGACAAAAATAATTATGGTAATAGTTTGTGTAAGAATAACTAATAAAGTCGGGGATTTGGCTCAGTGGCATAAGCACTTGCCTGGCAAGCACGAGGTCATGAGTTCAATCCCCGGTACAAAAAAAAAAAAAAAAAAAAAGAATAACTAATAAGATTATTTTATTGAGCATTTACCACGTACCAAGCATTCCTAAGCTCACATGAACGATATCATTCAATTCTCATGGCAGTCCTTTGAGTCTGGCTTTTACAATGAAGAAACTGAAGCTTAGAATGATTTGCCAAAAGTCATACTGTTCTGACTGGCAGAGTTAGGGTTTTGGATCTCAGTTCATCACATGTGAATGTGCAGTGCCCAGAGGGAGATCTCTTTTTTTTTTTTTTTTTTGTACTGGGGATCGAACTCAGGACTCTGCGCTTGCAAAGCAGGCACTTAAGCCACTGAGCTAAATCCCCAGCCCCAGAGGGAGATCTCAAAAGTAGGTTGTGTGAGGAATGATGGTAAGATATTGGGAGAAGAGAAGTAATAGAGGGGACTTAACTTGGATTTGAATTCCAGTTTTGCAGTTTGCTAGCTTGTGACATTGAGGAAGATATTTAAATTCTGTGAGTCAGTTTGCTGGTAAGTAAGTACTGTACAGTCTTTTTTTTTTTTTTTTGTGGGGTTGTTGTGAGGATTGAGAGATAAAAAGCAAAGGACAACACACAGTTACACAGTTTCTACTCTTTAACTAGAATTTATTATGCCAGGAATCTTTGAAAGTATCATATAGAAAGGGGATCTTTTGTATTAAAGGTCAGAATTAGGATGGAAGGAAAGAAGTTATAGGATGGTAAACATGAGTCCAATAATATTAAGACATTTTTAACACTGCAAAAAATGCAGCAGGCTTCCTTGTAAGAGAAAGAGTTCCCTGTCAGTGAGTTCCCTGTCAGGGAAGGACTGGGTGAATGATCATTTATTACAAATGCTATAGAGAAGATTCCAGAACTGAGGATGTAGCTTAGTGGTTGAACACTTGTCTGGTGGGTGTGAGGCTTTGGGTTCAGTTCCCAGCCCTACTGTTGGGATAGGGGTGGGAGATAAAACTCTACTTTGTCTAGGAGTTTGGAGAATACGAAAGATTCTATGATTCTGTGTCCATCTCAGTGGCTCCCTTTGGTTGGATTCAAGAAGACTTAGCATCATTACTGTTTACAACAAGGAAGGTTTCATAGTGCTCAAAGTCCTTGATTAGAGATAGGTATGACGGGGAGGCATCTTATGTTTTCACTGTGAATATAAAAGTAAACTGTAAAAGGAATTTAGCTTATAAGTGGCAGTTGTATAGTTTGATGGGTTAGTAAGAAAGGTTTGTAATGAAAGAAATTAATCTTTGTTAAAGAAGTTGATTGGTTAGAGAAAGATCTACAATTAAGCTAGTAGTGACAGAGCTTTATGGAGCAAACATAACTAAGGGCTGCTGCATACTTCACAGTTGCTTTGGCTATGTGTGCCCTGTGTGTATTAGGAATGACAGTTCTTAGGGGGTTTTTTGGTTTTTTTTGAGACAGGCTCTTGCTAGGTAGTTCAGGCTGGCCTTGAAGATCACTGTGTAAGGACCAGGGACCTAGTTTAGTGGCACAGGCACCTGCCTGGCAAGTGTGAGGTGTGAGTTGAATCCCTGGTATCCCCTCTCCCCCAAAAGATCACTGTAGCCCATGGTGGCTTTGAGCTCACAGTGGTCTTCCTGTCTCAGCCTCTCAAATGCTGAGATTACAGGTGTGCAGCCTCATGCCTCGCAGTCATTCCCATTTGTAATAGCGAGTAGCTTCAGGTTCTCTAGACAACAGTGCTTCCTGGCTAGATCCTGTATTCTTCTTCAGCATAGTGTCCTTACTCCCAAAGGTGGCTGAGTTTGTGGATGAGCGGCCGGAAGAGGTAAAGCAAATGGAGGCTTTTCGTTCCAGCGCCAAATGGAAGCTTTTGGGAGGTAAGTTCCAACAATAGATAAATCTAAATTTCCAATTACAGAAAAATTTTCCTTTTCTATGCTTTTCTTTTAGAGGAATGCATAGTTTGTTTCTGTGTATCACTGAAAAATACAGCAGGAAAAGAATTCAGAACTTCTTCAGAAGTAGTAAGACACAGGAAGTTATAGTCCAGGTACCCCTTCTGCTCTTAAATTTTTCCATTTGGGTTTCTGAGGTAAGAAAGTGACCCAGTTGGTTCCTTTCAGCACTCATTCCTATCTGGCCCAGCATAGGAGAATACTTGGAATAAAGGCAGGACTTTTGGAAGAGTTTACAGTAAACAGGAATATAAAAGGTATATTTAAAATGCTCTGCAAACAGACAAATAAGAGAAGAATTCTCAAGATACCCATGAGTGCTGTGCTACCCATAAACAAAAGAGAGCTGTGTATACCTTTTGGGCTTTCTGAGTAGTCCTAAGGTGTGTGCTGCTAGGGCATCTTAGGAAATTTGTGGTGTGAAGGGTGGATAGAGCATTCATGGGAATTTGATTCTTTACTCTTTGTAGATCACAGTGAAGACCCACCCTTACATAGTCATCTCCATCATGGTACTACAGATTTATCTCCCAGGAGGGCCCGTCACGACACCCCGGATGCGTCTCCTCCCAGGAGGGCCCGTCACGACACCCCGGATGCGTCCCCTCCCAGGAGGGCCCGTCACGACACCCCGGATGCGTCCCCTCCCAGGAGGGCCCGTCACGACACCCCGGATGCGTCCCCTCCCAGGAGGGCCCGTCACGACACCCCGG
>PVJX010000188.1:309053-341005 GCA_004027295.1 Dolichotis patagonum | reverse complement strand
TGGCCATTCTTTCTGGAGTGAGATGGAATCTCAGTGTGGTTTTAATTTGCATTTCTCTCATGACTAATGATGATGAACATTTTTTCACGTATTTATTTGCCATTCTTATTTCTTCATCTGAGAACTGTGTATTCATTTCAAATCCTGTATCATTTTTGTTGTTATTGTTGTTTTTATTATTCTCTTTATGATAGGAAAAGAATATAATTGGTATCATTATGAATTGCACTGAATCTATAGATCACATTTGTTGTATGGATATCTTAATAATATTGATAGTTTCAGTCCAGTGATGTCTTTTCATTTTATTCTGTGTGTCTTTTTCAATTTATTTTACCAGTGTCTTAAAGCTTTCATTGTAGAGCTCTTTCACCTTCTCAGGATTTAATTTAATTAATTAATTTAATTAACTTAATTAATTTAATTAACTTAATTAATTTAAATTTAATCCTGATATTTTTAGAGCTATTTTAAATGGCATTACTTTCTTAATTTTTTTCAGAATATTCACAATGGAAGCATAACAAAAGTTGATTTTTGTATTTTGATTTTAATTCTAAAAGTTTCCAATTTTTTAAATCAGGTAAAATGATGTTTCGAGTTTTCTACATGTAAGAAAATCTTAAGGGTTTTCTATACACAATATCATTTTATCTGCAAACATCAATACTTTAACTTTCTATTCAGATGCCCTTTATTTCCTTCTCTGGGCTGCATGTTCTGAGTAGCTCTTTCAGTATTACATAACATCATTCTGATCCTTGTCTTATTCCAGATCTCATAATAATAGCTTTCTCCACCCTCCACTCTGCATGATGCTAATTATTGCCTTTTGTCTATAACCTTTATTATTTCAGAGTGTTTTCATTCTATAGAAAAATTTTGGAAGTTTTTCTCTTGAAAATGTTATTAAATTTTATCAACTGCTTTGTCTACATGTCTGGAGATAATTAGGCAGTTGTTTTCCTTCACTCTATTGCTGCGATTTATCATGATTATTGATTTTTATATATTGACCCATCTTTGTATCCCAGGGATGACTTTAATTTGACCATGAGGAATAATCATTTTTATGTGCTGTTGGACTTGGCTTATTAGTATGTTGTTCAGGATACTTGTAACATTGTTCATCAAAGATGTTTCTTGGACTCTGTGGCATGTCCTTTTCTGGGTTTGGTGTCATGCTAATGATGGCTTCAAAGAATGAGTTTGGCAGAACTTCCTCTGCCTCAATTGTTTAAATAATTCAAGAAATAATATTATTTTTCTCTTTAAATGTGTGATATAATTTAGCAGCAATGCCATCTGATTCTGAGTTTCTCTTTGGTAAGAGATGTTTTAATATTGATTCAGTCTCACCACCCATTAGTGGTGGATTCTTTGGTATTTTTTTCCTCTTTTTTATATTTTTCATTTAAGGTAGTTATGTAAGATGGTTTGTTATTTCCATTTTCTTACTTTTTTCTGGTTTTATAGCGCTTTCTTTCTTTCTTTTAATTGAATCACCTTTTTTGTTATTTGTATTTTTTTTCACCTGGTGCTTTGAGAATCCCTTTTTTATTGCTAACTTTTGAGAGTTTGGTTATACTATGTGTTGGTTGAGTGGAATCTGATAGGTTACTTTTTATTTTCTATATCTGCATATTTATATCCTTTGAAAAGTTTTCTATTACTATATCTTTGAATAAACTTTCTGTTCATCTGACATTCTTACTAAAGAATTCTATAAACCAAAAAATCAAATACTTGCTCCTTAAAATTTGTCTCAAATTTCTTGTTGTTTCTTCATTTCTCTTAAGACTTTTTCAAGTAGTCTATCTTTGACCTCACTTGCTCTTTGTTTAACCCACTTTGCTATTGATGCCTTCAATCATATTTTAAATTTTTTTAGTGTAGTTTCTTATTTTTAATTTTTGATTTTTTTTTTTTGTAGCAGGAATCAAACTCAGAATCTTGTGCTTGCCAGGCAAACACTGTGCCACTGAGCTATATTCCTGGCCCTTTAGTTTGATTTTTAAATTCACTTTAATCACTCTAAATTTCCCTGACAGCGTACTAAATACTCATAAAGTTTATTGAATTTTCTTAAAACAACTATTTTGAATTCTGTGTTCAAGACTTTGCACATATTGG
Organism: Dolichotis patagonum; assembly: GCA_004027295.1. Lineage (NCBI taxonomy): Eukaryota > Metazoa > Chordata > Mammalia > Rodentia > Caviidae > Dolichotis > Dolichotis patagonum. The sequence goes on along the minus strand of PVJX010000188.1, from coordinate 338,872 downwards.
TTCCTCTATGGTGCTTTGGGGCAACATATTTTGTTCATGATGTGAACTTGTGTTTCCCTGAAATTTTTTAATGTTTCTTGGCCTATACAATTGTTTGTGAATTGAAGGAGTAGGTATTTATTCCAGCCCACAATCTCACTTTGTTTGCGACTACTCTTCCAGAAATTCAGCATAACCTGCTTATTGTTTCTGAGCTTGCAATCCTTTCCACCCATCCCACTCGATTGCTTCTTGAATCCAGGTTTCCCACAAGTCCCTTGTTGTGTTGTGTTGCTACTTTCAGCACTAAAGAGCATCTCAAGTCCAACTTTGCCCAAATCCACAGTGGCTCAGAATGTGATGTCCTGCAATAGGGTGTGAAATGGGTAGTGTGTTGGTGAGTCTTTTCCACTTGTCTGACTTTAGGTACATTAATTAGCAAAGCAGACGTCTGTGGGTAGTTGAGTGTACTTTGGAGGCATGACTTTGAGGGCTGTATCTGGACCTTAGGCCCTTCCTCTCTGACTCTTTCTTTGGACTCTGCTTCCTGATTACCACGAGGTAAGAAGTTTTCCTCTGCCCTGCCCTTTGCCATGATATTTCTGCCTTGGATCCAGCTGGCCATTGATGAAACTTCTAAAACCATGAACCAAAATAAACCTTTTCTATTTAGGTTGTGTTAAATATTTTATTCCAACAATGGAAAAGTGACTAACACATGTAGTCTTCCCACTAAAACCTCTGCCTGGCAACAGGGAGGGCCAAGACACCTCATCTAGGCTCACTGGCCAGTTGTCAGGCACTGGGGGATTCTGTCTGGCTCCGAGTTTCACCATGAAGAGACAGTATCAGGTTCCCATGCAGCATGTGGTATCAACTTCCTTCCACTCCTGACTGGGCAATCATTCCACCTACACTGTGCTGTCTGAGGTTAGGAAAGGTATAATGTAGGCAATCTTGTGGCCACCAATGCTGCAATGCTGGGTCAAACCTGGAGCCCACATCCACCAAGACCTTGCAGTCTCGCTCATCCTTGCTTCTAAGGTGTACTTATGGCTCCACACTACTATGACTATCCACAGATGATGCTGAATAGAACAGAAATCTTATCTACCAGGGTCGTGGTTCTCCAGTCATGGCGTGCTGGGATAGAGCTAGCAGCTCCATCCACATCACTGAGCAGAGGATAGGACCTACTGGAATCCACCCAATGTTGGGTTTTGCTGACCCTACATTAAGTTCCAGACCCAAGTTCTTTTCCTTACTTTCCAGTCCCATATCTCAGTTGCTGGAGCTACATCTCCTGAGGCTGGGATAGAAGCAAGCCCCAGGCTAAATACAGTTTATCAAAAGAGTCAGACCTGAGGCCATAAGGCCTGGGGGACCTACCTGGACTCAGTTTCACTCTAGCAAGTGTAATACTGGGTTTCAAATCTAAAACCTGAACTATTTTCTCCTCTTCCCCAAATAGGAAGTAGCTCCATGCTGCATGGGAAAAACTGTGGTTAGAGGGCAACTTACCCGTCTTTTTTGGTTTGTTTGCTTCTGTTTTGTTTTGTTTTGTTTTGATTACAAGTTTTCATTACAGAATACCAGCTGGCCTTGAACTCATGCTCCTTCTGCCTCACCCTCCAGAGTTCTGGGACTATAAGACTACACCAACTATCTCTTCTTATGCTCATGCCAAGAACCAGGTACTGTGATCTCTCACCTTGTTTCCAAGTTCCTTTGAAGATAGTTGTCCCACTTGATGTTTCTGTGGGGACATGATTGCTGGTGGTCCTACTTCACTGCTAATTTACTTTAAATTGTTCATTTTGAAGTGGATCTTAAAAGATAGATATTCATTTGTCCCAAGAGAAGGAACTAATACCTGCAAAGATTCAAAGACACGAAGAAATATTGTAACCGTACACTAAGAAAAAGAAAGTGGTGTGCAAGTTGCAAAAAGTGTGGTGAGAGGCCTTAGGTCAAATGGAAATGACTCCTGCATGACTTTTAGAGTTAACTGAGTTCATAATGCAGTACAGTGTTTGCTCAGATAAGGAATTATAGTCTTTAGCAGAAGACTCAGGTGTTCAGCATAAATATGCTTTATTTTCCGGGGTGGACACTACAGTAGCAGGGTGCTGATGAGTCCATATCCATAAAAGGGCAAGACGCTGCCCTCTCATCTAACAGACTAAAATTTGAATACATTAGAGAAAGATATAAAATCTAAAAAGACAAAAGAAAAAGACAACTCAGCTCAGAGACCTGGTTGATACTTTGAATATTTAACATATTTAAAAGAAGTTCTATGAAAAATAGTGGAAGAAACAGAACAGCAGAGTATAAGAAGAGGATTTTACAGAAATGAAAAATTAGTAAGCCCATAGATGGAAAATGGATTCCAAATATAAAAAATGTTCTTGTTTTTATCTGTAAAGAGAAACTCACACACAGAAACCAGTATCATTGTAACACGTTAAATAAAACGAAGCCAGGTCAAGAGAAATTTTCACAAGCATTGAGGATGTAAAAAGAAATTAGAAAGGAATGAAGAATGCATTGCAGACTTCTCAGAGGAACCCTCTTCAAACAGTGAAGAGCAACCGATCAGCGAGCTTGGGGTTCATAGCAGTTAAATTTTTACTAAAGAACGTGAGAAGCTGTATAACATTTTCAAACTTGTAAAGATTTTGAAAGTTGATCAGGTTAAGAATTCCCAGAAGAACTTTAAAAGAATGGGGCTTTTGAATGAAGAAAAGCAAGACTAGAGACATTAAAATAAAATTTAACATGTCTTCTTAAGTATTTTCCACTTTCTAACTTGTCTGTGCTTATTATTTTTTATTATTTATTTTATGTTGTTGCTCATATCAATTTATTACATTTACAATTTTTGATTAAAAAATACTAATTTCTAAAGGGCAAAATTAAATGACAATAAAAATACAGAACAGAAGGTCAAAATTCATGTAGGTCTACATACATAGCAATAACTAGGAGGGGTGAATGAACACAATAACCTTCAGACATTTTAGAAAGATGAGTAGTCAAATATATGTCAGAAATTTAAAATAATCACAAAAAAAGAATAAAAGTCTAATCTGTGCATTTCAACCCAACAAACTGAGAAATATATATTTTTTAAAATGCTGTTACACATCTGTAATTGCACCACTCTGGCAGGCTGAGGGAGAAGAATCACAAGTTCAAGCACAACCTGGGCAACTTAGCAATTTATTAAGACCCTCTCTAGAAAGAAAAAATGAAGAGAGGAAAAAAAGAAAGAAAGAAAGAAAGAAAGAAAGAAAGAAAGAAAGAAAGAAAGAAAGATAGAAAGAAAGAGAGAGAGATGGAAAAGCTGGAATTGACCCTCAGTGCAAAAGCCCTAGCTTCATTCTCCAGTACCACAATAAAAAAAGTAAATAAAATTTTAAAATAACAACGTTTTGAATTAAGAGAGAACATAGGAAAAGAGAAAATATCACCAAAAAAGATAAAATCTATGGATTATATAAAGTCATGTGATTGGAAAAATCTGAATATCATCACAATAAATATGTACAGATTACAGTTATCAATTAAAAGACAGAAGTTAACATGTTAGGTAAAATAAAACGAGCTCCGAAATGCTGCTTGCCACATATGCACCTGAAACTAAAATATACAGACAGGCAAACTTGGAAAGAGGAATGCATATATCCTTTATAACCACACTCCAAATCTAGATCACATCACAGCGTTAATAGCTGATCAAACTTATCGTAAGGCAAAACATCTTAATCAAGATAAACATGAAGTACAGTGTAATAGTAAGAGAACAGTTGTCATACATTTAAATCGTTATAAACTCATATGTGCCTAGCCGGAAATCCTCAAAATACAGAAATCCTAACTTAGCAAAAGTAGAAGATGATGGAAACCCAGTGAAGAATTTAACATAATGCTATCAGAAATTGGTAACTTAAGTCTGCAAAGCACAAATTAGGAGGGATACTTTTCTTTTTTGAGACAGAGTTTTGCTATGCAGTTCAGACTGGACTTGAACTCACTTTGTAGCCAAGGAGGCCTCAAATTTATAGCAATCTTCCTGCCTCAGCCTCCTGAGTGCCTGGTTTACAGATATGCACCACCATGCCCAGCTGGGAGAGGGAATTTTTGGCCAATTCTCTTCCTAAATCTCACAGAGTAGCCCAACTTAAATCCAAGAAATACAGAACATGGGGTTTTTCCAACAACACTTAGAACTTTTCAATGTGGTCTCTTTATCTTTACATGAATGTTGCTTGGGCCTGTTTATCCTTTTGAACATATGTTTTCCTCCTATTTTCGCTCCCATGCATGCGCTATGACTTATGTCTTCCATGTGTCTACTGCAGAGTCATAGAGCCAGTCTAAGGGCGTCTGCTGTGGCTGTGATTACAGACTGATGTGTCTCCTGGGGGCATCCCAACTTGACCAGTGTCTTCCTCCACCGCCTTTGAAGAGTCATCAGTAGAAGATTTAGTCACCCTGATGTGCACAGAACATCAGTTTGTGGCCTGGGGTTCAAAAGCATTCACTGCAGTTTTCTGAAGAGAAAAGTTTCCATCTGGGACATAGCCTGGTTTTGGAATAAGACGCATGAGTTTGACTGTTATCTGAGCTCTTTGGAAGTCTTCCTGAGAGATAGTGCAAGGAATGTCTGGAAGAAACCAGAAGAGGATGGGCGTTCAAGAGGGCCTCTAGTGTCATCACCATTTCTGAGGCCCTTAGCCTTTTATGGTCTTTCCCAAAGGCAGCATAATTGAGTTATTGCAATGCACTGGGGCAGATGGATCCTTTGACCCCAGCCCATCACACTAGGTTTCCGTGACTGGGCTGGGATCTTTTCTGTTTTCTCTCTCCCAGTGACACCGAAAAATTAATATGCCACCCTTCTCCAGTGACAGACAGCCTCACTGTGGTCTCACTGGAGAGCACATACTCATTAAGGCAGCATAAGAAGTTTCACAACCACACCGCTTCACATGTACCAAGCTTTGTATTAACCTGGTTTCTTCAACTGTTACACAAAATTTCATAAGGTGGGCCAGAAAAAGATTATTAACTTTATTTGAGGAGCTTAAGAGAATGAAAAGTCACACCCAGACTCTGCAATGAAAAATTTCAAACCTACATTTTCTACATCAAGTGTCACTCCCCTCACACTCCCCTTGGCCTCTGTCGCATGCGTCCAGCTGGATAACCAGGTAGAGGTACACTGACACCGTTACTTAGGAAGACACGTCAGTCTTCTGGACGGTCTTGACAATCCATTAACTTTTTATTTCCACAGCAGTTTACACACATGGAAATATAGAGAAAGTCCTTTGTTTCCAAAAAGCGTCTGTTTCCATTACCTCTGCTCACATCCTGATACCCTAGTCAGTATTAGCCTCACAGGACTTTCAGATCAAACTGGGTCTGTGGACATTTCTGCATTAGGACATAATGCACACAAACATATTTATCTGTCGGTATTATGCCTGACATGTTTATTAACAGCTTTTAAATACTTTTAAATACTGAGCTAAAGTTTACATAATTGGAACCCTCAACAGGTCAAAACATAGAATGGAAAATTCGCTGGAATCGTGGCCGTCCTGTGCCCACTCACCCGGGGACATGATACTACGTAGAGGAAAGAAGAGAACAGGAGGCTGGGGCACTTTGAAGAGGCCCTGGTGGGCGCTCCCTCCACCCACCCAGACTCCCCGGTACCACCCCTGCATCGCAGATAACACAGTGACTCTGCTCGGGGAGACAGGGTGCCTCTGACTAATCACGTTTTAATACTGATAGAGTCAGTGGCCCAGGAAGACAACTCCCTCATCTAATATAAAATGTTTTATCAGATCCCGCAGTTTGATAACACTGAATGCTTCCTGAGAGGTGCTGAACAAGAAAGCATTGCACAGCTGACGAGAACAAGATGCAGAGATCCATGAGCCCAGGGGTGTCCAAAACCTGGGGGGAAAGCCAGAGTCAGCAGCACTGACTGTCTTTTCAGTGTCCAGGACAGGAGGACCTGTAGCTCCGGGCTCCAGTGGACAATGCTGGCCTCCCAAGAGCTGTCTGCCTTGCATGGTCTGTACAAGCATGAATCAAATTTGGACTTTGCAAATTCAGCCTCTCTCCCAGCCTGTTCACAGTAAGGACTTTACCTCCAGGCATCTTCTTGCTGTGATCACATTCTCCTCCCAGCTTATGAACAAGCAAGAACCCTCTTTAGGTTGCAAATTGTATCTTTTCTCCATCCAGCCATGGGTCAGCAGACCTGGGACACTTATGACCTATTCTGCGCCTCTGGTATTTGGTAGATAGGCTAGTAAAGGTCAAAAGGGTCCTGCTGGTGACAAGCAAGATCTGGATCCCAGAGGACAGAATTTACCTTTTTGTTAGGGCTTCTGCTGTGAGACATTGGACAGCTCAACAAAATTCTTTGTATCTCATTTTCTTTTCTATAAAATGGGCATGATACTACTATGTACTAAGCAGATAATAACAGACTATAGTAATAGCATGTCTTACTAAACAGTTTTATAATATCTACAGAACAGATAATAAGTACAATAATAGTATGAATAAATTATCCATTCCTCAAAGCCTCATCTATACAATGATGATAGTAACAGCACTTACAATAGAATTATATAGATTAAATGAGCTTGTATCTGTCAACTGCTTGCTTGGAAAATAGCAAGTATTTGTTAAATATTAGCCATTTCCATGATTATTTCCATAGAATCTTTCTCATACTCTGGGTTTAAGGAACAGACTCCCACCTGGAATCTGGGTCTTCAACCATAGTGAGAGGCTTTGAGCTTGTGATGAAACATTCCAGCTAAGTCATGAGGGTGACTAATGGTCCCCACCATCCACCTCCCATGCACTATTTTCCCATGGGTGCTGGATGCAGGTAGAAGCAGAGACTTGTGTCACAATGATGAGGAACAGGAAGAGCTGACTATATTTCAGGAAAAATCATCTCTGGCTTTTTCCAGCTCAAACAGAGCTGTGAGCAAAGTCTTCCTGGCTGCGAGGAGCGAGTACATTCACAAACCAGAGACACAGACTGATGAGGTGTACAACTTCCTGTTTCCTTGGTGAAAGTCTCTGAAAACACACAGTTGGGAATTGAAAATTTTTCCACTCATTCCCCGTCTCCAGAGCACAGTGAGGAATGAGTCAGGGAGCTGCTTTGGGGATAGCAACCTGGGGAACACTCACACACTCGTGCTGGTGCCCTCAGTAACTCAGAGAGACCACAGACTTTTGTGTTCTGACAGCCGCAGACCCAAGGCGTCTTCAAGGCCTAGGTATTCCCTGCAGGCCCATGATTAAACTCTCCCAGGAACGGATGAATGGTTACTTGCTGACAAAAACAGCTCTCCTGAGAGTTTCTTCGTCAGTGGCTCAGCCACAAGAGCTGACTGTTCAGTGACCTCAGTCTAGTCTCCACCTTTCTGTGGCCCAGACATCGCCTCCGTTTTGAAAGTGTCCTCCAGGGGCTTCAGGTAATGACTGATCTTTCCTGATTTCTCTCATCTTTCTCTCCCGATTTTTCTCAGCTGCTTCACTACCGGATCCTCTTTGTCCAACTGACTCTAACATACCTGGCTTTTCAGAGTTTCATTTTCAGTCTTCCCCTTTTTTTAATTCAGACACATGATTTATCACCCTGTCTGGTGAAAGCCCACTGCTGATGTGTTCTGTGGATTCTCTCACTGTGGTACTCACCCTGAACACCAGAAACACTGCACACAAGTTCAGGAATCCCAAGTTCACTGAAGTGACCTAGTCACACTCCCGAGGACACATGTGTGAAAAATCAAAGCAGCCCCAGCCCCTGGAACTCCTACAACCAAGACAGCCAGGCTCAAAGCCAGTGCACCATCTTGTCCCAAGCACAGACAAAGCCAAGGTCACTGGGTTGCAAACAAGCACTGCCCACCCCCTCTCAGCAAATACGACAGCCTCTGGTTACATTCCTGTCAGCTACAGCTGTGTCCCTGTCCTATCTGCCCTTTATACAGAGGATGTTTTCAGGTACTCGACCATAGCATTGACTCAATCTTCTTATTATTTTTATTGATGTATATTGTATTGCTTTTATTGAAGCATACTTCACACTATATAGAACCTGCCTCTCCGAAGTATTCAATTCAGTGGTTTCAGTATATTCACAGCTGTGCAATCATTACAAGAAGCAAGTTTAGAAGAATTTCATTCTAAAATGAAGAATTGCATTTACAAAAAAAAACCCTCGACATCTTATCTGTTACCACTGACCTGCCCATTTCTCCAGCCCTAAGCAACCACTTAACTATTTTCTCTCTGGTTTTTCCCATTCTGAATTTTTCCCATAAAGCAATCTTATAAATAATGTATATCTTTTTCTGGTGTATGTGACTATATTTCTTCAGCAAATGCAGGTTCATTCTTATTAAAGCATTCATTAGTACATCACTCCTTCTATGGACAGCTAATATTTTATTGTACAGATTTACCACATTTTTAAATCCATTTGTCAGTTCATGGACCTGTGGGTTGATAATACTCAACTCAGTTTGAACTCTGCTCTCTTAAACTATTTTCAAATTCATTCCATGAAATCCCAATACCTATACTAGGTCCTTTCTCAAACCCTCTTATGAGCACACTCTACAATTCTCTACATTACTTGTGCTCTCTCATTGCAGTGAGGAAAAAAATCTCACTTTCGGGGGGACTTTGAATGAATGTTGATGGGCGTGTTACAGATCCCTGCTTTAGAATCTAGACCTAACCTGAGTTATGGCATTCGTATTCTTAGTCTTAACAACCTATGAAATGCTCTTAGCTCCTTAGTTACTTTTCTTTCATTGCTGAGACAAAATACTCAACACCCAAAGTTAAAGGGGAAAGGTTTATTTAGCTCACAAGTTGTAGAGGTGTCACTCCATAATCAGCTGTTTCCAAGGCAGGGTAGCTTGACAGAGAGGCATCACAGAGCAGATACAACTCACGACAAGCAGAAGACAGCAAAAGCAATAAGCAAATCTTATCAGCCTCTTCTTGTCCTTTTTGTACTCTAGGCAGGCAGCTGGGATTAGGGTGATGCCAAGCCAATCATCAGATTGATCACAGTCCCTTAATCCCAGCATCACACACTCTAGACCCAGCCACTTCTGAAAGAGCCATTGATTGCATGAGGCTTTGGGGGGACATGTAGACATAAACCATACAGCTCCAAGCCTCATACTTGTCACTAATTACTAGGACACCACGATGTCCTAGGAGTACCTCAAATGCAAATGTCAAAAAATGTTTCTTCTAAAATTTTATTTTTCTGTGACTGATATCATAACTAAAGATAGCAGTATCTAAGAACACATAGTTCAGAAATGAGGAGGTCATCCCATGCAGCTCAACAGTGAATCCCCCAATCTGCACTTGCCTCTTCATTTCTACCAAAGTGACCCCACTCCCATCCCCCCCAAAACTGTGGCAAAGATGAGCACCCTCTGCCTCCCCATTCTCCCTCCAGCCTTCACTCCCCACATCCTTCCCTCTGCAGGGGACTGATATTTTTTAAAACACCAAGTTTATCATGTAGCTTTTCTTCCCAGAATGTTTTTGTGTTTCTCCTTGTCTGCAGAGTGGGACAAATATTCCTGGTTTGGGCCTCTAAGACCTCATCTTCTGTCTCCTGGGCATAGTTCCAATGACACCTACTATTTCTGAACTCTTGAGTCCCAGTCACAGTGAGCCATTAGAAGGGCCTGGAATAAAGTCACCAGTTGTGGCCTTCTCCTGTTAGCATGCCATCCCACCCCTAGGTGATTCAGCAAGGTCTTCCTTCAACTCCTACAAGCCTGTTGCTCCAGGAAGACCCCCTCCCCCATGTTGGCTCCGTGCATCCCTAATGCTCTCTCAGGCCATCAGTTAGCACTTCCCATGATTAGGTCTCTTCAAGGTGGCATCGCACTCCAAGGGTGTAGAATTACATTACAATAATGATGGTAGCCTATATCTTCCATGATATTTCACCCAATGTAGCCAATGGATACTTGGCAAATGAAGAACAGTGTCTCAACCTGCTGACTGTAGTCCTAGCCAGTGTCTGACTCTAGTGGCATGTGAGCTCCAGAGCACAGCTGCTGAGCTAGGCTCTGGCAGGCTCCCTACCATGTGCTCCCAGGCAGCTGGGTCCTTCTGGTTATCCTGACCATACTCTGCTATAATTTTTTCAGGTCAGATAGTATGGGAAAGAAACAAAATGCTAAACAATTGGACATACACGAAAAAGTAAATTAACACGCCTGTAATTCCAGCACTTTGGGAAGTTGAGGCAGGAGGACTGCAAGTTCCAGCTCAGCCAAGATAACTTACCAACTCTGTGAGACTCTGTCTCAAAATAAAACATGAGAAAGGTTGGGGATGCAGCTCAGTGTGAAGGTCTTGGGTTCAATCACCAGTGCCCTGAGGAGGAAGAGGAGGAGGAGGAGGAGGAGGAGGAGGAGGAATGGAAAGAACAGAAAGTGAGGGAAAAGGAAGAGGAAGAAATAAGGAAGAGACTACATACATAATACCAGAAGTCTGTGTTTCATGGTCAACCTGGGGGCCACTCTATTTACAAAATAACCAGTATTTTCTTTGGCCAGCAGCATGACAACACAGTAAGTTCAGCAGCAATGTTCCTGTGCAGGCAAGGCCAACAGGAAGATGCACTTCCATACAGACCTTCTCTGACTGTTCGATACTGAATCTGCTGCATACCCACCGCCCGCTGAGTTGAGCTCCAAGCAGATCCGGACTCCTGCCAACTCAGACTGCAATGCAAAACTTCTTCCAAATGGCTTTGCTGTCATCCTGACCCAAGGTCCATGGAGCAGGACAGCAGTATCCAGGAGGAGACTATGATAGAATGTCCGACACTGGATACCCTGTGAAGAATACAAATTTGTGTCTCACAGTTCTGGAGTCTGGAAAGCATTAGATCAAGGTACCCACATCTGGTGATGGTGAAGGTTTTCTCGTGGTGCTCTGGCAGCCAGCAGCACCTGTCCTCACGTGGCAAGACAGAAAGGAATGGACTCCTTCATCCAGCTCTTCCATGACAGCATTAATCATGCATTCAGATGGGGCCCTCACACCCCAAACATCTCCCACGAGGACCCCAGGATAGGTTTCCACCAGAAGTAAGAGTTGCCTTCTCAGACACAGTGGAAATTGACATGACGGGTAAGCCCAGGCCACAGGAGGGTGCTAAGTTCTACTCTAAGTGGCTGAGGAGCGCCAAGTCTAAAGTCCTGGTGAAGGGGATCTAAGCAGGAGTAGGGTAACCTGGGCGTGCAGTGAGGACCACCTTCTTTATTCTTCACCCCTTTCCCTCATCCCACACACGGTCCAGAAGGAGAAGCAAGAAAAACGTAAGATGCCTCCTCTTGAATTCCAAAATAAGACACGGTCTTCACTGGAAAGAAGAGGGAAGACTGGACTCAGAATCACACGTGGAGTCCATTTACATATTCTTAAGTCATTACATGGAGTACATTTACATATTCAGTCATTGGGCTAGGATGAGACCAAGGAATCTGGTTTACAGCATACAGTTTACAGAAGCATACAGACAACCCTGAAGGGGGTAGTCTCAGAACCTCCTCTGGTAATCCCTGAGTTGACAGCTCATGAAGCAAAACACACAGGATAGAAGCCAGTAAGATAAACCTGCAGGAGTGAGGCACCAAATCAGTGTCTTGTGCTTCTTCCGTGTCTTTTAAAGACACATGTTACAGCTGCATTATCCAATATGGCGCCCACAGGCCACATGGAACCACTATTAATTAGGCTTTGAATCCTGGCTAGATCAAATTCAGATGTGCCACACATGTGACACAGACATGGGACAGTGAAGATGTGGCAGGAGCACTCACCCCCAAAAAACATAAAAGATTTCAAGAACAATTTTTGACACTGATTGCTTGTTGCAAATATTTTAGATGCATAGCATATAAAAGGCAACATAAATTTAAAACGTCCTTTAAACTTCTTTAATGAGTCTGCTATAAATTAGAAGTTATATCTGTGGCTCAAATCTATGCTTTGCATTTTATTGTCATTGGACAGTGCTGTTCTGTACCATCGCTCCCCTAGAATGCCACTCCCCCACAATCCCTGTCCCTAAATCTACTGCTGCCCCCAATCAGAAAGGTCCCTTTAGACACCTAATAACTCTCATTTACTGCTTCTTGTGTGGCGGGCACTGCATTAAATAATCGATGCATGTTATTTCTCCTATCTGCCCTCTTGGAATGATGATGTCCCCAATGCTTGTTTGTGCTGAAGAGTTACAGTTTAGATCTAGACCGTCCCCTAAAGCCTCATCAGCTCACACACTGGGCCTTGGAGATGACCGGATCATGTGGGAGTTATACTCACCCACGGACCCATCCACTGAGGAATAATCCACAGCAGAATGTGCTGTTAGGAGGTGGCATCTGGAAGAACCAGACTGATGGGGACACAATCTAGAAGGACATAGTTCAGCTCTCTCAGCTTTCCTCTGCCAGCCCCGTCCACCACACTGCTTCTGCCTAGGAGCCAGTAGACCAAGAGCTGACACCGTGAGCAAGATTAAACTTCTCCTTGAAGCTGTGTTGTTGGGTATTTTGTCCCAGCAATAAGAAACTAAGACATGAAGGATTTTTTGGTTGTTTGCTTTGTTTTGTTTTGTTTTGTTTTTCTTTCAGTGCTGGGTCTCCTTGAAGCTCTTAAGATTGAGAAGGCCCCCTCTGCACAAAGTCCCCACCTCCCTTCTAGTTGCTAAGGATGGAGATCATTTGGGTGTAAATTTCGGAGTTCTATGGAAGCCAGATTGATTTGCTTGCTCTGTTCACATTGCTATTATTTGGCAATGCTTGTAAAAATGTACTTCATTGATAAGTACATTTATCACAAACTTTAGCAAGGCATGGTGGTACACACCTGTAATCTCAGCCCTCTGGGAGGCTGAGGCAGGAGGATCATGGTGCTTGTAAAAATGCTTGTAAAAATGTACTTCATTGACAAGTGATTGCTGGTTTTTTTTTTCCCCAATACAGGGGTTTGAACCCAAGAACTTTGCAAAGAAGGAAACCCCAACCCTTCCTCCACCCTTCTTTTTTATTTTTTTATTTTGAGACAGGGTTTGCCTTGAGTCACTAAGTTGCCGAGGCTGGGCTTGAACTCGTGATCCTCCTGCCTCAGCCTCCCAGAGGGCTACGATTATAAGTGTGTACCACCATGTGTGCTGTATAACCATGACATATACCTCCTCCAAGATGGGTTGCAGTAGAATCAAGGACAGGGCAACAAGAAGACCTGTGCCTGCTCCTCTTTTTTTTTTTAGATGTTTCCCCTCCGTGTGTAACCAAGTGTGTAAATGTTGCTAAACCCTACTTGGGAAACTGGAAAACGAGTAAGAGGTTTATAAGGAAGACACTGCTGAGCAGCCAGCGTGCAGTAATCAATGTTGAACACCAGGGGGCAGTGTGTGACCGCCTTTTCGCATTAGGTTGCAGACCATCTGCAAGCAGAGTTTTCCAATAAACCTAATTTTAAAATCACAGCCTCGGTCGCCGCTCTCCACAGGACCTGCTGGAATGATAAAACTGAATTCACCCAGCTTAGTATCTACCTCGGTTGCACTCTGAGCAATTCTCAGCGCCTGGGAAACTTTTGATTTACTGCCTGGATTGCAAGCAAGGTCCAAAATCAGTCACAGACCTTTAGCCATCAGTGGGCACAGGATCCCCAGGGTCCTTAGGTCCCTACGGGGCCACTCTGCTGCTTTGCTCCTCTTCTGTCTTTGTCCTTCCTTTCACCAAGGAAATCATTTCTGCTTGGGAAATGGATCCTGGCCGTTAGAATTCCAAACAGAGGTGCCCACGCACAGGCGTGCAGATTCCAAGGCCCCCTGGACAGGGTGAGCACAGGCCCTGACACCCAGATCCCTCCCATCAAGAACACGCCCTAACCCAGCCTTTGTCACGGTCTTCTGTGGCTTGAGTCCCTGTCCCTCCACCTCAGATCCCAGCGTGCCTGTCCCCGGGCGTCCCTATTTCCGGTGGCTGCCTGGGCGTGGATCCAGGGATCCCACCCCAGGATTCATACCCATTTCCGGTTCTGCCTCAAGCGCCCTCAGGTCCCCACTTGCCGCTGAGCTGAGCTGCACTGTTTTTTGTTTCGTTTTGTTTGCTCCTTTTGTTTTGTTTTGCTTCTTAACTGGGGCGGAGTAGAATAAAAGGCAAGGACCATTCATTTAGGCCTTGGGACAGCTCACTAAAATCAGGGGCTCATAGGGGACCCAGGAGCTCTTGCAGTGTTTTGCATGAAAACCCAGGGAGATGGCATCATTTTGTACCTCTCAAAATAAAGGACGCCTCTGTTTTCAAAGAGAAACAAAATCTTACACACAGCAGGACACCGTAGGACCCGCTGGATTCCCTGGCAGCCGAGATGTTTGACCGGATTCATGGGGCTCCAATGGGTGCAGTAGGCAATAATCCAGCGCTCACCACACGCCTGCTTTTCCCGCCCAGGCTTCGCAGGACCCCCTCCTGCTTATTTATATTTAGTAATAATTTTAAACAGGCTGTCTGGCTCAGATCCAAGGAAGCCACGACGGCGACGAGAAGTCCCTGCCAGAGTTCCACACTAATCCTGAAATGTGCAATCGCTCTCGTATTTTAACGGCTTGAGCCCCTCGTCTCCAGAAACACTCTTTTTCACCTGGTGTCCAATTCCCTCGTTGCACCAAGTAAAAGGAACATGCCTCATCCCAAGGAGAACTCGCAGGATTCTTCTGCATCAGCCTGAAGAGCAAGCGGAGACAGAGGGTGCAATTTCCAATCGCCGCCACGCGGTGGCAGCACAGCAGAAGGAAGTCACGGTCGGGCTGGACAGGCTTCCCAGCCTGGCAGGGATATGGGGTACAGAGAGGGGCTGTCAGGTAGTGAATTTGTACGCGATGACTGAACGTTGCTCGGTTTTCCTTCCTCTCAACTACAGAAAGCAGAAGGCCAGGAATTTTTCTCACCTGGACAGAACGGGCCCTGCGGTTATGCACAATACTGCACAAAGCCAAGCCGGGCCTGATCTGATGGTGGGGCTCCCCCGCCCACAGAAGCCAGGACTTCTGGACAAGGCGTCTCTGGCTTCCTTGGGCCTCCTTCCTCTCTCTCCTTAAAAAATGCTCTTCTTGCTGGATGTGATGGTGCAAGCTGGTGATTCCAACATTCCGGGAAGCTGAGGCAGGAGGGTTGCAAACTCCAGCCACACCAGGGCAAATGAGCAAGACCCTGTCTCAAAATCTTAAAATATAAAGGGTTATAGCTAGGTGCGAAGCCCTCAAGCTTATTCCACCGAAACTACAGTAAATTAGATCAATAAGATCCTCTCCAAAAGCATAGCTCCACCACCTGCAGTCACCTCTGCACTCCCGCCAGGGCCCCTCAGCCACACCATCTCTTTCCTGCTTCCGTGTCCAGGCTGCTCCTCCCAGACCCCCAGGCTCCCTTCGCCTTCCTCTTCCACGTCTTCTGGAGGGCGGCTCCCGGTCCCTGCCCTGACGTCCTCACTGCCACCCCTAACCTGGTGCCTCCGCGTTCACAGCCCCACCGCTGCTGCGCCGCCTGAACATCCGAGGCAGGGAAGTCAACTTCTCTGAGGTCCCGCAACTGAATTAAGTCCTGGGGGAAGGGACAGCAAATCGCCGTCCCTGAGTAAACTGACACATTTCCTGCCTTTGAACTGGGGGGGGGGGTGAGTGGGACTTCACCACCCTGTTCCTCTGTGACCAAGTATGACCACATCTTCCCGCCCCAGGCAAGAAGCACAGAGAAGGAAAGAAGATGAGGAGACTCCAGTCTCCACTCTGCACTGCTGGCAGAGAGAAGCCAGGCAGGGAACTGCCTCCCCCATCCTTTCCTGCCCCTCCCCTCCCCTTCCCCCTCCCTCTGCTCTTCCTCCTCCTCCCCCTTCCCTTCCCCTCCCCTCCCTTCCCCTCCCTTCCCCTTTCCCCTCCCCCTGCTCTTCCTCCTCCCCTCCCCTTCCCCCTCCCCCTGCTCTTCCTCCTCCCTCTTTCTCTCCCATTTTCAAAATGGCCATAATAATGATGACCCTTATTGCAGACTTGTGGACCTGGCAGCTGTCACTCTACCATAGAATCCCTGTGCCAAGAAGTCAGCTTTGGTCCCTCAGTAAACACAGATCTATGCAAAGGTTCAAGGGTTCTGCTGAGGTTTTCCAATAAACACTGGGACTCGGAATCCTGTGCGTAGAGACATTAACACTGGAGAACCAGGATTCAGACTTCCTAAGGGAGATTAGGTGAGCTCGTTCTGTGACGCCACTGCCAGAGACGGTGGACCCCGGGGTTCCCTACGGCCTTTGCACAGGGCAGCAGCGTCCACCGGGGCCACCTGGAGTAGGTTGGTCTCCAAGGCGCCACCAGCGGTTTTCAGAGAACACCCCCCTCTGAGGGACCCCACTTCTTCCCACTTGCCAGCCCACAGTGGTTTCAGGGTGAGCTGAAAGCCCAGCCTCTGCCCACACCCAGGGAGGAGGACCTGCCAGCCACCCCCACTTGTCTGAGTCACCCCACAGCCGTGACCAGGCTGATCCCAACATCTGAACTTGGAAAAGCCACGCCTGGACCTTCTCCGGGACCTCTGCAGTTGGCGCTGAGGGAGAACCGTTCCCTCCAGGGGGCAGCAGCTCTGACTGAGAGCTGGGGCCCTGGGGGCCGCCATCGTGCAGCAGCCAGGCAGACCCCCCCCCAATGGCACAGGCAGGGAATAGGACATGGGGAGGGTG
Source organism: Dolichotis patagonum (assembly GCA_004027295.1). Taxonomy (NCBI): domain Eukaryota; kingdom Metazoa; phylum Chordata; class Mammalia; order Rodentia; family Caviidae; genus Dolichotis; species Dolichotis patagonum. Next base: position 322,045 of record PVJX010000188.1, on the reverse strand, counting down.
AGGATGGACGAGCGCCCCTGGGCCACCCTGGGGCAGATCAGGCCAGAATCTGACTGCAGTTCTGAGACATCTCACAGAACCTTTGTTGTAAAGATCTAAGCCAATGTTTGTGTGACCCTATTCCATGAGATGTGCTGGGAAAATTTTTAAAAATGGATTTTGGTGAAATGCATACTGTCACGATTCCCCCTCAGAATCTTCTCTCTCATTTTGAATGTACTTATCCCACGATTCTTGCCACTTTCTGAAGCAGCTCCGGCAGTCTTTCTTCGAGAGGGTTTTTGGTGACACTCTCCTGGCTGCCTCAGTGTCCTGATTTTGTTGAAAATTTTTACCTTCTCTGCTCATCTTGGTTTGGGGGAAGTCAGAAGTCATGGGGTACCCTATCCGTGATTATGGGGTGTGAGGGTGCCTCATGAATGTCTTACCGGCCTGCCCTTCCAGTAGATGGCGCTCGGCAGCAGTATTCACTGTATTTTTGATCACACTTCATAAGGACACTCCGGAAAGAGGAAGCGTCAAAGACGGTGGGATAAGTGGGCCTGAAATAAGGGGGAGCATTCTGAGCCGGATTCGTGGCAATATGCGTTTTATGTGATCAATTTTTAAAATGTAAACTATATTTTTAGGTCATCTCTTGTACATCGCGTAAGGCTCCTCGGCGTCTTCAGCTCTTCTAATCATCTGTAACAGGGCTGAAGGCTGCATTCAGAGGCAGAGACTGAGGGGCCCAGCGTCCCCCGAACACACAGCCCTGTGTGACCCTGGAGCCAGGCTGGTCCCTTTGCTGGAATCCCAGCCTTGGTCTTCGCTCAGCGCATCCTGCAACTGCAGGGTGCAGATCCAGTGTAGCCAGAAAGAAACACAAGCTGAAGAGGCAGCTTCCGGGCAGGACGCTGAACAAGGGAGTGAAAACCACGACAGCCAGAACTCCTGCTTGTACCACCATGGCCCTCACCGGTCTGTCGCTCTGCGGCCACCAGCACACAGCGCCCCCGCCTGGCAGTGTAGGCGGCCCCGCTCCCCCACGGTGGGCACAGAACAGCGGCCTGAGGCCCGCAAGTTACCGGCTCCCGCCGAGATCCGGTTCCTGCGCCAGCGCCAGAAGATCCCAGCCCAGTGCTACCCACATAGCTTCAGGGGCGACTCACACAGGCTCTCAACGCGCCGTTGGGTTTGCTGAGGGTCGGAAAGGTGAGGTGACTGGATCAGCGACACACAGCCAGTGCTCGGTGACATCAGGTCTCATGGGCGCCTTGGGATCAGCCCGGCGCTGTTCAGCTCTTCCCCTGTCATTTGTCCTGTGCTCACAACAGCCCGGGGCCAAGCTCATTTGTCCCTGCCTGCCTCCGTAGAGCTCAGTGTTCGTGTGAGCACCGGCAGAGGGCAGAGTTTCACCAGACGGTGCCCCTCTGGCTTCACCTTCAACAGGTTCCTTTGCAAGCATTTTATAAGTAGCAGCCACGCACTTGGCAGTTTTTCCTACCTCTTCTGTATCCTTTGCTAGGTGAGGGCTTTGTCACCGTTTTTCAAAATTCCAGACTCAAGGTTTGGGTACAAACCCGTCTCTCTCCCAGCTTATGGCTGCAAGTCCAGGGCCCACAAATTAAGGGACAATGACCTGATGAATGGAAGAAAAGAGGATGCGTGCTCACACATGAAGGAGAGCGCTCAGGAATGAGCAACTCGCCAGTGGCAGAAGATTAAAACTGGTCTGCCACCTTGGCTAGGGCTTCCCTGGGTGGAAGATGTAATAAATCTCATTAGCACCATTGGGGGGTGACTGTCTGCAAAGAGAAAGAAGAGCACTGGATTAGAATAAGAAAAGGAAAAGATTAAGATTTGGAATATACCCTAAAGCCAGTTTCTGAGACCAGTGGGCAGGCAGTTGTTTAAACTCTGGGTTGGAGATGTTTAAACTCTGGGTTGGAAGAGAATTTAGATAGTAGCTAAGGACCAGCGGGCCATTTGGTGTGATTCCCAGTTTGCAGCTCTCCTGTTTTTGGTTATGACAGGAATCAGCTCTGGGCTGAGGGCACTTCCGGGAGCAGAGTGTGGAGCAGAAGGGGTGGCAAAGGTCTGGAGTGGCCTGTGGAATGACACCTGAGACACAGAGGTTGTCCATACAAAGCCTTTTGACACGTGAGATGATCAAAATCACAATGAATGTTTAAATTCTTTTAAAAAACCTTATTACAGCAAAAAGTGCTATGAAATTTTATTAGCTGAGCTCAAGACCACTCGTATGGAGACCCCCTCTTTCAGAGTCCCACCTAGTGTTCTCAAATTGGAAAGTTACAGAGCTTTTAAAACAGAGAACTACACAAAGACATCTTATTGGAAACAATTAGGCTAGAATCTTACTAATGTTTTGGTTGACACCTGTATCCTGCTTCTTTGTTGAGCAGGTTAGTTTTTCTCTTGTGGCTACAGATCATTCTGCTTTTCTCGTGGGATTGTATTCTAGGTAATTTTCCATTGTCCTGAGTCACATACAGGGCACTAATTAAATGCAGGGCCCAAGATGGTGTCAGTTATGTCAAACTACCACACTCACCCTGTGTGACTCCTGACTCTTCCCCAGTGTCAAAATGATCACTGAAAGGAAATGTTTTAAATAAGTCAGGACATGGAGGGAGCCACAATATGACCAAAGACACTCTGGAAAGAGGACTTTCAGATCTGCTTTAATGTGTTTGTCCCAAGATTGTTCAGAGGGGAACTCATAATAATGTGTCCTCTACCATAGTCAGTGTTTTAAAATTTAAACATTTACCAGAGGTATGAATCACACCTGATATAAGCTGGGAGGTTGCCTGGCTTCCTCTCACAAGGTCTTTCATATCCTTGAATTTTGTCTTGGAGACAGGATGCTATCAACTGCCTCAGTGATCTGGGAAGTCAGGTTTTAGTTTTCATAGACACCAAATCCTGCATTGGGGAGAAAAAGAGGAAACATTCATTTTAAGAGTTGTAGCCAGCTATTGAAGGAAAGGAGAAGAATTTGAAATTTGGCAAAAACAGAAAATCAACAGCATGGCAGTTTCCGGTCCCATTCATAATACGCAATGAAACGTCAAAGGCAACAAACTAGAATCTGATCATTCGCAGGGCTGTGTTCTAGCTTTCTTTGGATATACAAGATTTCTTTTTACCATTCCCTCCTTCTTTGATCAAAGATAATCAGGGTAGGATTGTTCTTGTTTATACCAAGTCTGATCTCATGAGATGGGGGCCAGATTCTTTGCACAAGCTTAGCAAAAATGATAACTGACCACACAGGCCTTCTGACGTTTGCTTCTCTGGAATTTTCCTTAAAAATCTCAGATTGGACTTTTACAAGTCACTGGAGGATAGGAGGCCAAGCCAAGAATATGTACCAGATGTCATCTGCAGCATCCATAGATCTGGATAAATTCCTTTCTCATTTTGGGACCCCTCCAATACCTCACCCAGCTTGGGTCTTCTTGGAATTTCCTAAATCACCCGTAAGGCAGACAACCCAATTTTTCCAAGACAGTTCTGTAGGTATGGGCTCCATAGTATCAGCCCTAGTTCCTTAACACAGGTCCCCTCTGGTTCCATGTGCTTCATTCTCAAGCATGGCATTCTAATCAAGGCCTCGGTTGTAAACCCAATGCCTCCAGTTATGTCCGATTACAGGAAAAGATTCTTATTGAACCGCACAAATCATTACACTACCGTGAAAATAGGACTATTTAGTAAGAACTCCAGATTCTAGAAGGATCAAGTAGGAAGAGAAGAATTATAAATGTTTAACTTTTTTTTATAAAACATAATCTAGTAAGTTATTATTAGATTTATAGAAGAGAAAAGGGTCTCTCCCTCAAAAATAGAATTTTAATGAACCAGCAATATTCCAGACAAAGCCATAAAAATGATAATCATCTTCATTTCCACCCTCGGTGTCATGTAAAAAACTATTAGTTAGCTCGGTCTTATGTTGGCAGAATTGTGACCCCTCAGCTTCTGCTCTAGTGTTCTGGAAACCCTTGCTCAGGCCAATGGCATAATCTCAAAGCTGTTGAGCCATCACCACAGGACCCTGGACCCCAGAGTAGCTGCCATGGTCTGCTCCAAGGATTCCTATACAGCACTATCTAAGGAAGACAGAGACTTCGCCTTGTAGGTAGTGGTGAAGGGTCTCAGGGACGCATCACAGTGACACAGCAGCTACCTGTGGATAAAAAACTTTCCAATGGCCATGATTAAAGGTTTGGTGAGAGTGTACTATAAAGATCCACAGTTGGGCCAGGTGTGGTGGCACATGCCTACAATCTCGGTACTTGGGAGGCTGAGGCAGGAGGATATTCATCAATTTGAGGCCAGCCTGGGCTACATAGTTCAAAGCTAGCCTGAATTACACAGGGAGAACCTGTAACAAAAAAAACTTTTTTTTAAATTTTATTTTAAAGGGGGTAAAATTAAACACAACAAAACAGAACAGAACATAAGAGAGCATAAATTTCAAAGCTAGACAACCAGAGATCTTCACTATCTGTCATATTGTCTCTTGTTTTCTTCCAAATGATTGTCCATATCTTTGCATATGGGGAGCTCATACTAAATAACATAGCCAATCTTTTCACAAGATGTGTGGTTCACTGGCTCCCACTTGCTAAGGGGGGGGGCACACGGGATGGGACAGGATGACATGAGATGTCTGATTCTCAGCCCGTGTGCTGGCAGGGTCACAGGCACCCCCCAGAGAAGGCCACAGAAAGTCTGCCACACTCACAGCTGTCCCCCAGAGAGGGGATGAACTCCTCATTCTCCCGGAACCCCGAGTCAACCGCACGGTGCAGGTCCCGACATGCCAGGGTCTCTCCCCTGTAGGCCCCCTAAAGTCCACCATACTCACCTGCTACTTCTTTCTGATGAATTGACCATTCCATTTCCAAAGTTCTGAAATGGCTAACAGACCACAGAAAGAATTCTCTTTAGGCTCCAGTTTGAAACCAACAGTTACAGCAATCTGCTGGTCTTGCTTCAGGGCCAGAAAAAACTTTTTTAAATTTAAAAAGAAATTCACAGTTGACAAGGAAATTGGGTTATTCGAGAGACAGCTAACATTTCAAATACACATTAGGGTGTAGGTATAATCTCACTCCAGGACATATCTCAGGCAACCAAGACTTTAACAAACTTCTGAAACTATATATAACCTTGAAGTGTTTATAGTCATAACAATTATTCACACACATGTAATCAAGGAAGGTTACATGTCTCTTATCTGGCAATATTTCTTCCATAATTTCACCAATGTGATCAGTTTTTTGTAATTGATTTTCACATTTCTCTTTTCACAATGTGAAATAACACTTCCTTTAAGATTTTTCAGATGTTCTCCTGGGAATTATAAAGTCAGGATGGGAGAAATATTTCATTTACGGTTTGATAGTAGGAAAACAAATGTCAACATTAATATATTTGTATTTTAAAATATTCAACATACTGTATTTGCCAGGGGTAGTGGCATGCATCTGTGATCCCAGAACTGGGAGGCTGAGACAGGAGGATGACTTTGAGTTCAAGGTCAGTCTGCACTACACAGCAAGACCCTGTCTCAGAAAACCAAAATCAGTGGTTGTCCAATAAAATGGACAGGTAGATCATAAAAATAAAATGGAAAATTCAACATATTTGCAAAATGTCCAAAATTTTGAATAGTTCTTTAAATGGGATCATCAATCACTGTGAAGTAATACTTAATTATCTGATTAACTGAAGTGATAGTAAAAGACTGAAAATTAAGTCCAGGGGGTCATAGACTTTTAAAAACCAAACAAAAACAACTTAGCTCTTAAAAAGTGAGGGGCCAGGGGTATAGCTCAACAGCACAGCCCCTACCTGGCAAGCATGACTTCTGGCATATGAATCCCAGGGCCCTCCCCACCCCACAAAAAGTGAGAAGACTCAGTCTCTTAATTAACCCAGCATGTGATTACAGGAAATTACTATGCTAAGACACCAAGTCTTTGTTTCCTGCAAAGAGTACTCTAAAAAAGTGGAAGGAAAATCTTTTCAAATATTGTAGTAAGACCAGACTGATAACCCGAGAAAGCTTTATTGTTCTAACAGAGAAACAAAATTAATTTTGTGATTCAGCACTATTACCACTAAAGTTCATTTAAAGAACCCCTTATACACGATGCCAACCCGCCATAGACAGCTTTGAAACATAATGCAGATTTTTTTCTTTCACAAACCTTCTACCAGCTTTCCGCATCCATTCAGGTTTTGTTCCCTCCTTATTATTCTGAAATTACTGGTCAGTTTACTTCAGGACAAAGTTGTTCTGTGTTTTTCTTTTAACAAAAACACACACTACATTGCTGGCAGAGTTTTGCTAGAATGCCATTTTCTTCATTCTTATGATTTCTAGTCATTTCATTTACATATATTGGTTGAAATTAATTTTATCATTGGGAATCTTTATTTTGCATAGAAAACCAGAATTGTAAACAGTGATACATCAGCATTTCATAAAGGACAGCAAAGCTTATGAATATACCATTTGACATGTTTTATATGCTTCCTCTAGTGTAATTTTTCAATTTGGCCCCAAAAAGTCTACTAATAAACCTAAATATCTTTAGTTTTTCTTTAAAAGGAAGAAGCCAAAAGTATTCCCGTTTAAACTTATATTTAGTGATGAGTGTCATAAAACTTTCTTTCTTAGAAATAATCTGTGTATTTAATAAATATTCATCACTTTAAGTTTGCAAGTCTCTAAAGAATCATGAACACTATTTTAAGCAGACCTATTGTAAAATATAATTACTGAAGAGTCTGTTCAAAAACTTTTCTCTTTTGTATCAGTTCAATTCACATTCTTAACAATTATACTTGGATTATTTCTAAAAATCTCGTAAGATGTAGTATCAAAAGAAAGTTACCCATGATCCCCATCATTTTAAGACATTTCCCTGTTAATTATTTTTATAATACATGCATTAGACAAGCATCAAAAAATATTAAAAATTCTAAAACAATAAACCTAAAAATACATATTATTTATTCTTCTGTGCTTGATAAACATAAAGCAATGAGTAAAGTTAAGCAATTATTTTATTATATTTTGTACCTTTTTCTTTAGGTTGAATTCACAATGTTTAAGTATCTACTTGATGTAACAGAAATATATTTGACTAGCTAGGAAAAATGTATATGCTTGTATTATTCTTAGTGCTGATAGTTCAGAAGACATACCTGTTTTTATTAAATCAACAATGCCAAACTAGTCTTATTGACCAGATTTAGCCAAATCTTGTGATCATGAAATCATCTGGGTTAGTTTTCCTCCTTGAGGCTTTTAGTAATAACTATTATTTTTCTTTAAGGCTGTTTAAACTTCTTCGAGGACCTTTATAATCTAATTGGGTAATGCTACTGAAACAGGAAAAGATCACATACATATAATACACGTGCATGTAGACAGACACAAATGGAAATTTTATAGCTTTTGCTGTAAAATCATAACCCTAAATCAGGCTAACACGGGAATGCAAAACTCACTGATATATAAGAACTGGTTCTTATCTTTGCCCTACTTTATAATTTCATCCAAATTGTGTTTCTGGAACATAAAACAAGTTATGGTTACCTGCCCAATATGAGACTTGTAATTTCCTACCAATGTTTTTAGAGATTTTGAAGATTTTCTTTGCTCTAGTACATGATCTTTTGATGGCTCTGAACTAAATTTTAGATGAAGAGATGGAGGCTACAACAATTGCACTGGGTATTCCCAAAGGCCCTCTAGGTGGATAAAATATCTAATCTGCTTGAAATTAGACTTTTAAGACTCAACTGGCTGCCTTTCAGGGCCCCAAAGTGTCTCAAGAGTTCCTAGGTGTGGAGGTAGGGGTTTAAAGCCCCAGTGACCACAGGGAGCTGGGAGATTAGGAAGAGAAAAGTCTTAGAAGAACCAAGAGCGAGGAGATTTAAGTTTTCTTAAAGAGGTCATTGATGTTTTACATTACCCTTAGTAAAGTCATGACAGCAAAACAGAAAATGGATAAAGCTAGCTTGCTGGTGAGGGGTGCATCTTGGCCACAGCACCCCAGCAAACCAGTTCTATGCAAAAGTCCTCTTCTATAAATCTAAGGCAGAGACCAGAAGAGTTCCTTCCTACCCTTGCTGGCCCAGACCTCAAGCCGAAATCTGGGAGTCAGTCTGATTGGTAACAAAGTGTGGTTTTGTGCAAGTTGCATGCTTTGTTCGTGGGATCATCTGCAGTGTCCTTAGTGAGCAAGGTGTCCTGGTTATGTCTCCTCCATTGCCAAACCTACTGAAGTTTTCCTGTACCATCTTTGCAGTTTGAGGCCAGTAGATGTATTAACAGGATCACACACAAGGTTTACTAGATCCACGTGGGCATGCTCTATAATGAGAGATTCACTGAGCAACCGGAAATGAAGGTTATACACCAACCTGCCAGGAAGGCATCCGAGGGTCTTTGAAGTACTGAAGATTCTGAGAGGCTTGTTGCATATCTTAAGTGGCCAAGTGTCTAAGGCCAGTGCCCCGAGACTTCTCAGGCTGGTGTGTGTGGAGCGGGCAGCGTGGTCTCATAAAGCTCTTCTCTACGATGAGATTTCTTTCTGCATCCATCTTGGAATTTTGATCCCTCCATAAAGAAAGGAAACAGAGAGCATGTCTGGTGTGCAGCTATTAGGTGGGAAGTCCTGTCTCCTGACTTCTCATTACTGGCCTTTCCTTTTCTTCGTGTGGTTTTGCTCGGTTTGTGTGTTGCATTTCTTTACTTTTTCATTATGTTTGCAGTACATTCGCTGCGAGGAGCTGGTACACACACATATCACACCTGGATCCTTTCTGCTTCTCCTGCCCTACCACTCCCAGGTCCCTTTCTCCTGTCTCCCCCACCCACAGGTCCCCTTTCCATCTCCACAAAGCCTATCTCCCTGTTTCCTATCATCTATCTTTCATTTTATTCTTTCAACGATTTGTACTTAGGAGTTTTCATTTAACAGAAATCACGTGATATTTAATTTTCTGTGTCAGATTTATTTCATTTAGCATTATGGACTCAAGGTAAAACTTTTCCTACAGATGACTCAAATTTACCCTTCTTCAGCTGATATATGCATGGCTATATATACACAGATTTTCTTTATCCATTCGTCCGTTGATGGGTATATAAGCTGCTTCCAAGATTTCACTATTATGAGTTGTGGTGCTATAAATACGGGTAGGTATGTGTTACTGTAACATGATTCTTTTAACCCTTTCAGAAAGATCCCCAGAAAAGGCATGACTGTGTCAAATGGAAGTTCTCATTTTAGTTTTTGTGCAGCATTTCCATACTGATTTCCATAGTAGTTGTCCATACTAGTTTATATTCCAACTAACAATGCAGGAGTCCTTTTTTCTCACATGCTCACCAGCATTTGTTGGTTGTTGTGTTCTTGGCAATGGCCAGCCTTACTGGAGTGAGGTGGAATCTCAGTGTTGTTTTGATTTGCAAAGTTGTTGAACAGTTTTCATGTACCCACTGACCGTTTATTCTTCTTTAGGGAAATATGTTTTTCTGCAATTTCCCATTTTTGATTGGGTCTTTTGGGGGTAGTCTAATTTTTTTTTAGTTCTTTATACAGTGTGCTAGAGATTAGGCCTCTGAGGAGTACCTAACAAAAGTTTTTCCCTGTTCCATAGATTGTCTTTTCACTCTGTCTGCTATTAAATTTGGTACCATTCCATTTGTTGATTCTTGGTGTTATTATTTCTTATGAAGGGGTAACTTTCAGAAAGTCCTTGCCTATGCCTAGGTGTTAAAAAGGTTTTTTTAACCTGTTTTATCTTTTAGGAAATTCAGTGTTTCTGTTGTAATATCTAGGTCTTTGATGTATTTTTATTTGATTTTAGTGCAAGATGAGAGATATTGTTCTAGATTCATTTTTCTGCACAGGGACAACTCCCCCACTCCTGCTCATGTTAAAGAAGTTGTCTCTTCCCCCAGAGAGTGTTTTTGGTCCTTTTGTCAAAGATCAGATTGCTCAATGTTGCTGGGGTTATTTCTGCATCTTCAGTTCTGTTCTGTCTGCATGTCTGTTCTTGTGCTAGTACTACATATATATTTTTTATTGGTTTTTTTTTTGAGGGTTATGTATTTTTAATCAGTGGGGCATTATTCCCTATTCCAGGAGAGTTAGAGAAAATAAATACTATCAAAATGAGTACACGACCAAAACTCACACAAAGATGTAATGTAATCCTAATCAAAATGTCAACAACATTCATCACAGAACTAGGAAAAATATTCCAAAAATCATAGAGAGCCACAAGAGACCTGAAATAGCCAAAGCAGTTCTGAGTGACAAGAACAAAGCAAGGGTCATCATAAGCCCAGATCTGAAGTTATATCATCCACATGGCTTTGACGAATCCTTCTTGATATGGGAAAAATTATTAAATGTTATTTTTAAAGGGAAGACCTAAAACTAGCTCACACAATGCAAACCATTTATATCTGGTGGTTGAATGGCATGTGATATTTATTTATTTATTTATTTATTTATGCTATGTTCCTATAGTACATAAGGGTTATGTATTTATACTAAGAGAGGAAAACTAATGCTATTTGGGGAAAATACTTCCACGTGAAGACTAAAAGTTGACGCAACAAATAATAAGTGGCCATCTCTGCACCGAACTCTGTATTTCTAATAACCAGAATTGCAGTTGGATGATTTTCTTGAATTCTGTAGAAGACAAACATATCCTATATTGAAAATACTTGAAGTATCCAAATAAAAAACTTTGTAGTAAATAAATGTTAAGAAATGATCCTGCATTTTCAACACCACTGTGAATGAAATGATAGGAGAAGGATTTGCTGTCAGGCTCCGTGGAGTGAAATACAGATTATCAATTCTTTCTGTGCTGACAGGAAGTGGGACCCAGGCTGAGTGGTGCATGGGCCAAGGGCAGGTTGCCACAGAGCACATCTGCACTGGGCAGAAACAGATACACATATCACTGGGGTAATACAATGTCTGTTAAAAGTCACTGCAGTCTTATTAGTTTTAAATTAAGAAATATGAGTTCTGGAATTGCTATTTATCAGGATATTTGTGAACATTTTTATTTCTACAAGCTACATCTGATGGGAGATAGCTTTATAGTGTGCTGTTCTCACCTCTTTTTGTGGTTCTGAGGATTTGAACCAAGGCCCTCTGCACCCAGATACATCTTCAGTTCTTTTCTTTTTATGTACTTTTATTTTGGAGACAGGATCTGGCTAAATTCCCTGGGCTCGAACTGATTTGAGAATTGGTGGAGCACACTTCTGCGTATGTCTGTGTGGGTCATGGAGGCATGACCTTGGGTACCATGTCTAGCCCCTGGCCCCTTCCCTCTCTGGCATTGTTCCACTGTTCTGCTTCCAGGTCACCATGAATTAAGCAACCTTGTCCTTCCACCATGACATCCCTGCCTTTGAGCTAAATGACCATGCACTGTACCCTCCAAGATTGTGAGCCAGAGTAAACCTCTCCAATCAAGTTCACACTCCACCCTAAGTGCTGCATCCTTATTTGACTGTTCCTTACTTGTAGTGTTTATAATGAAAGTGCAAACATAATGATAGTTATTTATTAGGTTCTGTGAATAAATCTAGAGAGTTACCAACCTGAGGGGCTCATGGGAACCACTGAATTTGTAGCCACTTAGTAAGAAGTGTGAATGGCCCAGGGGTCACCACACACAGACTTGGCATCGTACAGGGTTGTGGAGTGTGGAGGGTCCACACTCACACTATTGCCCAGGTGGCTAGTGCCAGAATTGGATGAGTGGACACAACTTGGGACTGATGTCAGAGTTGGTCCTTGGCTTCCTACATTCCTTATTAGAAGGGAAAACCCTTCACCCAAACAAAGCAAGGATTGGACTGCACATGGCTGGTAAGACTGGATGACAATCATCTTGTTTTCCAAAGGCTTCCTTTTTTTGATTTAGGGTAGCCTCAGAATGCATTTCAGACAAGCTGGAATCATGACCATGCTGGAAGCTGCTGGGTATTCAGGCAGAACCCTGGGGAGATTGATTATTTTGAAGTGCACAGCAGGTGTAGAAAGATCAGGGCAACCTAAGGAAAGGTTGCTCCTCGACCTTCCTCCCTGTAGGTGAGTAGCATGTTTTTCTCCCATGTGCTTTGAAAAAGCATGAGGGAAAGTCAGGAAGGTGACAAAGGGTGCTGGTCGTTAACTTCAGTTCAAGTGACACATTGATCTAAACTTGTAAGGGAGGCAGCTTGGATAGGATCTTTGGTTTTTGTTCTTTGCATGACCTTCAGTGGAATTATTTATCATGCTGTTTCATGACTTCATCTTTGGAAGGAGGAGGGTCAAATGGGAGGTGTCATTGGGCCGAGTTCATGGCCCAAAGAATTTCATAAGAGTAGCATGGTTAAGAACACTTGTGCAATAAACCCACAGCTTATCACCCAGAGATCCTGAGGTACTCAAGGTACAGAGAAAAGAAACCTCTCACTCTGGGTACATAGACCATCCTTATATATGTGTATATAAGCTTTATATATGTGTATAAACCATATATATACATTTATATATGGAGTTTATACACACATATATATGGAGTTTATACACTCACACACATATATATGGGGTTTATACACATATATGTATATATGTGGGGGTTTTTATTCATTCATCAACCAATATTATTTTTCTTGCCTAACAAGCTCACTGCATATTAAAACAATTCCCATGTGTGTTTTCGGGGTAAACACTGGGGAGTGCACCAGAATCATCTTCAAACGGACATACAAATATTTCTCGCCTTGAGTCACTAGAGACACCAGCCACAGACCTCTGCTCTTGGTCCTAAGTGAAGCAGCTTTGTTCCTTGTTTCCTTTCTCCTAGCCTCTGGCCGCTGTCCAGCTCCCTGCCTCAGCCAGGAGGAGGAGGAGGAGGAGGAGGAGGAGGAG